>JAQIXX010007087.1:0-11326 GCA_034700605.1 Willowsia nigromaculata | reverse complement strand
CTACGTGTTTCACCAATGCAGATTTGTCATTGTTGGTTCGAATATCTCTTTTGTGTTGGTCCAATCTGATTTTTAAATATAAGAGTAATATATACTTTTCAGTTCCTAGTAGGAGGCGTACTTAACTATGTAAAGTAAGTATTAAGCTGTATGTACTTACATGAGGTGGAGATAGTGATAGTAGGACTCCCACGCATATCGACTCATAGGAATAGGTAAAAAGCTTGGTTTCGTGCTGCTCCTTCTTTTTGTGAGAAAGTCCACAAACGGGAAAGCAGGATAGACAGGGGAAGAGCGAGAGTGGGAGAAAGCGAGGAAGAACAACGTAAACGGAATAAAGATTAATTTCCTCAGAAAAAAGTTCCTTTTTTTCTCGAGTCTTTCCACCTTTCCTACTAACTCACCCATGCAAATTTAGCTGACGACTTCATTTTCGTTGACTCGGTTCACAAAATTGTGTAAAAGGAATGAAATATATTGAAAGAGTGACTGTGGGTTGTTGCATGTGCACATACCTATTTTTATAGGTAGTTTCTGAGAAGGCTCAGTACTCAAAATTAATGGAAATATGATACAAACGATGAAGCGTGAAACAATATTAGTTTTGAAATAAACCTAGAATGTTTTAATATTTTATGGACTAAATTGTAATCAATGATTTTGGCATGTGCAGGTCAGTTTTCCTTCATATTTGTAAAACAAAACTAGTTCAAGGTTCTTCGTCTCGGTTAACTGTAAACTTAATCATAACTTATTATTGACATTGATTCACTTGTGTTGGGTTAACATGCGTGAAACACTTGTCACAAAAGCATACAATTAAAGTAACCCACACATCAAAACTCGATGATAATTGTAGCCTGTAGTTTTTCTCTTTTTCACGCTGCAATCCAAGAAACAAATGCTGAGCTGAAAGGCAAATGTGCCCCAGACTGTTTACTTGCTTGTTTGACATGCCTTATAATTCTCTCCAAAGAGATGAAAAAGTTTCTGGCCACGACTAGAGTATATATGGGTTTGTTGCTGTGAGCTAAATGACAGGCTAAAATAATTCATAAAAATAATTAAAGAAGAGAGTATACATGGTAATGGTTGTCTGGGCCTGCCCACAACCACGAGATGCAATTTTTACGAGAACCTTTCCCTCATGCTGCCCTCCATAAGTTATCAGTAAACAGGTCAAGCAAAAAAACTTGAAAAAAAACATCAGCACAGCATTTTGGAACATGATGGTAATGTAAAGATGGAAAAGAAATGTTTTTATTGTTTTTTCTCTCTCTCTTGTGCTTCTGTAGGGAACAAGGAATCAACCCTTCAACGAACCACATGACGTTATAATCAAAATAGAGAAGCGACAGACTAGCAGAAGGAGCAAGGCTTCACTCTCTCCAAGGCCTCTTTTCTCTCTCCGGTTCGTGATCCAATAGGGAAACTCCCAAAGAGACCTGATTAAATTGAAGGAAAGGATATACTACTTGTTCGTATTGTTCTCCTCTCACACACAACTCCTCTTGTTATTTATTATTATTTTTTTCGAGTTTTGTCAGTAGAGTGAAAGCAGAGTGGATATAAAGAAGAACGAGTGAGAGAGAGGTGACTCTACTTATTGTTAAGAGTGAAAGTTGCCATCATTGATTTCTCCTCCTCTGATGTTTGCAGCGGTGGCATGGAATCGAGGTAGACTCTTGCTGCCTGATTTAGGTTGTGTAATACATTGTAGCTGTTTTAGTGGGTGAAGACGACGGTGGAAAGGTTACATTTTTTGAAAAGGAATGTCTTCCCGTTTTAGCAGTTGGATGGAAGAAGGAAAAGGGAAAACCGTACTGTAGTCGTGAAGGCTTTTATCCTTGTCTCTCATGACCGCACTATATTATCTAGTATGCCTAGTCAGATAGTCTTTAAGTCATCGGAGGAAAACAATAAAAACTCATTTTGGCCAAGATATAAGACAACGAAATGATGGTAGCGGTGCAGAAGATTAGAAGATGTGAAGGGTGTTGTTGCGGATGATGGTAGCAACAGTAGTAATTTCACCGTTGATGATGTTCACGATGGTGACAATGATTGTGGAGGACATGGACGACGAAGGTCTACGATACTCTAGTAACATAGTTGCTTCTTCTTCTTCAAGTATCGATGGTGTTCAACAGGAGAAAAGCCAACTAGTAAATTGGTTCTGGCACAGCAAGTTGTTGTATTTCACAAGTTGAGATTCCTTTTTTCTGAAAAAGAAGGAGACCAGAGGTGAAGCGTGAGGTGAAGACAACTATTCCGCAAACACTGCGTTTATACGTTCCACTGGTATTATCGCTGCCAGCAAAATTCAGAGTTTCGAGAGAAAGTCTAGATGATGAACGGCTCATCATTTTAGAAGCCACCAAGAAAGTCAACAGTGCATTTTTATTGGATATCTAAGGAAAACCTCAACTGTTCAGTGTACCTGACTCGTTCTCTTTTTCTCTTTCAAAATGGAGTTCTTTTCTCATCCTCTCATTTTATTGATTCATTTATTTGTTTCCATTATCGGATGACCTGTATGCACACACACACACACACGACATGTTGTATCTTATGTAAGTTATGGGAATGGTATGACGATGAAATGTGCTAGTGGCTTGATCGAAAATAAATGAATTTGCGAGTCACATTGTAGATGGCAGTTTCCTTATAGAAGGAAGGGAAAGAGAGAGAAGAGTTATTGTTTCGCGTGATTGTTCTTCAATGCACCTTTCAGAGGTCTTATTTTGATCAAGCTGTGTTACAACGTAAATGTGTGCTAGATGAAACCACGAGAAAGTCATACACAACGCGAGTGTGTGTCCAATGAAGCCATGTCTGAGGACTTTGGTCTTCGGGGTCCAAAGCTCCCATGGGCTTGTCCAAATGACCGACAACTTGCCTTGCGAGCCAAGTAAGACAAAAAACGTTCCAATTTATATGATCCATATTAGTTGTACATACGCTATTATTATTGAGTCAATAGAATATGCTTTTAAAAATATCATTTGGTAGTTCCCCATTTTTGTGATCATCATTATTATTATTGTCCTTTGTAATTGAGAAAGAGAACTAAACTTGATATTGTTTTCTTTCCGTTTGTCAGATTGCAAACCGGTTGGTCCATCAAAACAAACCAATTCAGTCAATACCCGAAACCACCGCCTCTCAGCGAGCGAGAGCAACAGATTATTGTGTCTGTTGTTAAAAAAGCGGAGGAACTGGACCTGAATGAGCAGCATAGGGTTGGGTAAGCAAACAAAATGGAAAGCTCGTGTAGCAAAGTGTATCTTAAACATATCATGTAGTACTGTATATTAATTGGGCACTTTACTTTTATTTGAGAACTAATTTAATTAAACGATCCTAATTTATCAATTCAAGCAAGTAATTGAATTGTGACCAATTATAACAGTCTATTAAACCAATTGGCAAATATTTTTGCACAAAGATATCAGTTTTAGCAGCTACTAGCTAGTATATAGCCAATATACATATCTCGACTTTCATTAAATAACAGCGTTTGTGTTCATAATTTGCTATGGTGCGTGAAAAATGCCAGATTCTGCTGCTAATGGGTATGCATATATGCATTGAATCCGCCTACTTACGAGTAGATGTGTAGTAGGTATGTCTCCTAAATGTCATCGTCGTTTTTATCGAACATTTATTCCCTCTGTTAGGTTTTTTCGCACTGCACCATCAGTTCCGTATAATAACAACAACCCTTCCAATTTCAGCGTTTTTTCTTTTTTGATTTCTAAAAATCCGTTCCGCAGTTTACTTTGCCTTTGCTCTTTTCCTTTACCAAGTTTTCCATTTATGACTGCTTTCATTTTGCTAATACACACTGTCAGGACAATCAACATGCCCACTATACATCGAAAGCATTCTGCACTTCCTGTCGGCTTACTTTCAGCAAATTTCAAACAGAAAATAATGTAGGTATACATAGAAAATGAAAGAAACTTCGTTGGAGCATGAAGAGTTGTGTAAAAGAATGATATATTTTGGATGGCTATATAAATGCAGAGATTATATTACTTATTACTTTCCCTTTGAAGTATTACCCAACGTTTAAAAGTTTTCTCTTTCATACATTTCATTCTATTTGGACGTTAGCAAACATAAATGTTTTTGTAATTTTCTAAGTTCATGTAATGCCAGGAATTAGCTCATTACTTCTTCATTTTGACTGGTAAATAGAGGATAAAAAATTTACACATTATACTCGGCTCCCACTCCACTCATTAAAAAACTACTACCGTTTGTTTATCCTTCTGGGTAAAACATGGACTTTATGGATGAAGAAAGTACAAGTCACATTCACACTGCAACTTTTTTCTTGCCTCAGTGCTCCGTTAACTCAGAAAATTATTCCATATAAATAGCTATTTACCTCTAAAATGAAAGGGAAACGTAGTTAGCAGTAGTTTTGGGTTTGTCACATAAAAAGTTTACCTGTATGAGAGTTTATTCAGGAGGAAAAATGGGGAAAGTAGAATAAGCACGTATTGCAAAAAGAGCGGTTTTTCCTTCTCTTGGAGCAACTTTTATTTCATTTTATTTGAATGAAAGATGTATAGATAATCCTCGTGGTATGAATATTTGCCGTTGCGAATGCACAAGGAAAAGTTTCCATGAAACAGCATCCACCTTATGAATATAACAAGTGATCACGTTGACGCTGATGTGCTACGTTCTGCGTGGAAGAAAAAAAAAACTTTCTTTATGTTTTGAGATCTCACTCTTATAAATGTAGAGAGAAGAGGCCCCTCATGATTATGAAAATGAGGAGAGGGAGGATGTATTAAGAAGGAAAAATGAGCTGAAAGGTGCATTCTTGGGTAACAGCTTCAAGTCGATATTATTTCCCTTCTTTTCTTTTCCTTAAATGTACGCTTGCTTGCATGCACGAAAAAATTTTGTATTCAGGATGTGCATTTCTTCCATAAAGGGCACCTGGCATTTCTTGCTTGATAGATTCAGACATTTTACACAAGAAGGCTTGCTAAAAATTAAGTGGCCCTTTTACAAGTTGTCATCATAAAAAGAGTGCAATGTGTTCAATTTGCGATGAACATCTTCTTTTATGTCTTTTCAATTGAATACTTGTTGGATGCATGCATCCATCAAGTTGGCATTCGAAAAATATATAACCATTAAGCATTTTTCTTTTAATGCAATATTTTTACAAGCCATTTGAAAGCATATAAAATAAACTACAAAGAAAATACAAAGAGAAAAATGGCAAACGGAAAATGGAAGCAAACAGTTTTATTGAACTTGGGTATGTATTCTTTTACGTTTGATACTTGGTTACTACATGTGTATCAATCTACAGTTTCTACAAATAATCATATTTTTTATCTCCGCATCTTCGTAGTATTTTTATGTTACTTATTTTCATGCTATTTTCCATTTGTTTAGATAAATGTCATAAAAGTGTCCTGTTTTTCATATTAATTGTTTTCCACCTTGATGAGCTTGCAATGTGCTGATTTTGACAGACAATGATGACAACATAGGTACCCTGGCATGTTTTACTGTGGTTCGTAGTTATTACCTGTTTTTAGAGTATCAACCAATCAAAAAACCCTTGCAATGCATTATATTATTGGTCTCCGTTAACATAAGTTTACTTGGATCTTCCAGTAACTATCCCATTTTGACATATTTTGTGTCGAGGACAAAGGCTCTATGAAATAAAGAGCCACGAAAAGTGGCGAAACCATTTTGTTATCGAGCTGCATCAAGAGAAAATAAGGAGCATATAATGTAAACTAGAGTAAAGTGAAAGTAAACAGAGGTAAATATAGGACACCGGAAAAAAGACGGAACTGGCTTGGTAAAACGGGAGGTGAAAGCAACTCTCAAAATACCCCAGTTTCGAATTTATTAAGTTAATGCACACGATTGAAGTCAAGTAGTGGAAGAAGAAGAAGAAGAAGAAATGCTCAAATCATGCCTGAAATGAAGTGAAGAGGAAGGGAGTCGCATATCCAAGTGTCTACATAAAAGGGAAAGAAATCTATGAAGAAAGTAGACTAATTTATTTAGTATTGGCCGAACAGCCACCCACACACACAAGAAAAACATTAGAGGCAGCAACGCCAATAACAAAACAACTACCTAACCTACATATTAGCCCAAGCCATGTCGCCGTAAAGGAGAATGGAGGAATTCATCTGGAAGCTTTTCCTCCATTTCTTCCAGGTTCCCTCAAAGACAACACGTATTCCAGTCTTATAGAGTAAACCCCATTCCCCATGACTTTTTCTTTTTATCACATGAAGCCATGAAGCATTTATGTACAACAAGACAGGAGACATATACGATTTTAGACTAATAAATAAATAGGAAGCAGTTGTGCGGAGTCATGCCTCGAACATCTTTTCCTTGCTGCCAGCTAAAAAGAAAACCAGCAAATATTACCACACAATTACATCACCGCAACGTCAATGTTCTTACTTTCTTCGCCTCTTTGTCTTCGTCTCTTGTTCTCTTCTCCTTCTATTTTTCTGCGTTTGTTGTGTTTAAAAACATGACTCGTTGTTGTTGTTGTCGTGGTCTGGAAAGATGGTTGTGTGTTTTCTCGTAGTTGACAAAGTACATGCATAGAAAAAAATAAATACAACGGATACTAATTGGCTTTCTTCCAAGAAGAAACGATAATGGCCTCATTTATCAACCTATGATCTCATTTTCCCCGGGAGCTGAAAGTTGTGAGGAGATGGAAAAAGATTTTTGTTTCTTTGATTGTATGAGATTTTGCAATAAAAAACTGTAGACACATCGGGATAGGATGGATGGTATAACAAATTATATGGGGTCTGGTGGAAATGTTTGTGGGTTTAGAAAATTATGACGAATTACATTTCCACTTTAAACATAGCAAACGAATTCCAAGGTATCCTTTGAAGTTTTCCTTTCTGCGCGATGAGAGAATGAGGATATAATGATATAAAGAGTTATTTTATTAGGAACAATTCATTATGATGCAATTCAATAATGCTGCTCATGTTTTCGTAGAACGGAAACAATTGTAAAACAGTAATTTAAAGTTCGTGATTCCTGGAAAATTGGTTGGTTGAATAATATATTGCACAAGAATTGATGCATTCTAAAATTAAATAAAAAACAGGATGTATTGTCAGCTCCTCCTCCCTTTCTACTTATCTAATAACTGGAAACTGTTCCGGTTGATGTTTACGTGATCAGTTTGTTAAGTAAGAAGGAAGCGCGGACGCTTCTTAGTGTTTGTAGGTCTCGCTGCACAAGGTGTCATAATCCTACTACTCCATTCTTCAACCTCCCTCTAGAAACCACTACAGGCTCATAACATGAGGTCGTATAAGATTCATGCAAGAACAAGTAGTCAATCTCCTTGTGCGACTACATAACTCAAGACCGAGTTAATGCAGCTTTAACACGCAGTCATCTCCAAAATAAAGTTGTAGCAAACTGCAAGTATGAGCGAGAAGGTAGGACATAGTCAAGAAACTTTTTAATTGCTCATATTTGCTTGCTTAGACAAATTTCAGCTTCATCCCATTTATATTTCTTGGAATAACTAAAGGATGCAGAAATGGGCAAACAAAGACAAGAGTTTATCAGACTGTAGCTTAGCTAAACTTTTTTCTCTCCTTCTTCTTCCACGTAACTTTGTCTCTCCAGAGACCTTGACAACTTAAGTTATCATAATCTTCAATAATCCTCCTCCAAACAAGGCACAACGTAGACCAGCACCAGACTGCCACATTACACCTTATTTTGATGATATTATGGTGGTTGTACAAGCAATAATGTAAAAGTTGTAGGTGCACAAGCCGTTCAAGATGTGATCAACTATTGAGAAAAGAAATTAAGCTCAATGCATTTTTCAAAGCCATCCCTTCCTCTTTTACTTTTCAGCAACGAAGATAACTATACTAGCTTCATTGTTTTCCCTTCAATTCCATCAAAATCACGTTTCGATCAGTCAACAGCAGAGAGAAAAATATAATGTGAAAAAGGGAAGAGAAATTGCGGTTGCTTTCCACCTTTCCATACATGCATTCATTTTTTCCGTTGTGTAACCGATCTCTCTTTTTTTCATTTCTAACAAGAAGAAACTGAACATAGCCATTTTTTATTTTGTATCCCCCACGGCAATTTTTTCATATCAGCTCAATGTTCACCATATAACTCTTCGTTTCCCATTCTTCTTCTGAATCTGACTTGAATACGCTCCACGTTTGAATTACATTGTCCTTTCTCCTTCTTACCTTTCTCTCCGGACACATAGACAACTTTTTTCTCTTTCTTTCTCTCTCTCTCTCTCTGTCTTTATCCGGGGAAAATGCTCCCAAACGAGTAAAATACGTAGAATATTTCTCAATGCTTTTTGTGGGAGTTGAAAGAAGACAAAAAAAAAATCAAGGCCGAGAATGTGAACTATGAGTTAACTGACTTCAGGGAGAACATTGTAAAATGGACACACTTTTTTTTAGAGAGAAACATAAAGTTCATATATCGCCATAAGAATAGTAAAAGCACATGAGAATAACATGAGCAAGTGAAAAATAGATGGTGGGAGAAAGTACCCCACAAATCTTTTCTATGCTTTCACTACTATCATCATTATTTTTGTATTTTTATAAGCAGTATAATATTCAAGCATCCAAGTCAAACATGATGATGATGATGATCAGGCTCTTACTTCACTCAACTCTTTACCTAGTTGTCTGTCAGTTGAGTTGATTCACCTTCACCACCACAACGCGATTTCCCCCCACACAATAGGAAACCAGAAAGAAAACCTATAATGTAGAAAAGTTTACGACACAAACGAGACACAAGTGAAATTCCAAACCGTTTCTTTGGATAGTTTTATTATTATTTTTTATCTTGTTGAAGAAGAGGGGGCTTTATGAGAAGTGTCATATGAAACGTGAGATGGAATGAATGGATTATATAGTATTTTTTTCGATTTTTTTTTTCATCTCAGGAGCAGTAAGTGTTGTAGGAGGGAGGTAGGATCGACTTTTATTATTTTTTATATGACATCAAGTTATGCTTTATCATATCCGTTTATATAAAACACAGTTGGTTTCAGTAGCACAAATAGCATTATATTATTGCGGTAGTAATACTCCCTGTAAAGAGGGATGGAGGGGAGATACTAACCATATGAAATTCTCTTCGAGAAAGCTGATTTTCTAACGTTCAACTATTTTATCACAATATGGGAAAAATTGGTTCTGTCGAAGATATTTCCGTTATGTCGTCGTCGCTCCTAGAATAATATGCGTATGATAATGGATATGCTTGAAAAATGGGGCTTCCATAATAAAATATCATCATTTCTCTCCAAAATTGGAATCCACATGTGTATGCGTATTCCCTGGAAGTAGAGACAATGCTTGGAGTAATTTTATGTGTGTTTTTTCTCTCTCTTTCTCTCCATGTGTGTGTCTCTCTTTAGGAAACTGGTTGATAGACTGGAAAGTTTGAAAAAGCTGGCAAATGGGAATGGAGTGACAGAATGTGTTCTATGTGGGGATACTTTCGGATTATACATGTTTGGTCGGTCCAATTACAAGTGCCATGACTGTCAAAAGGTTTGTTATTGCTGTTACCGTTATTACTTCTCTCTTGTTATTATTATTATTATTCTTATTGTATTTTGGATCTATCTATTTAAGTGGAAGTTTTCTTCATGAGAGTAGAAGCGACAGGAAAAAAAAAATAATACGAGTGTAAATAAATATGTCAAAGAAAATAATATGAGATCCGTTGTTTTGATATTCCATGTCATCATCTCTGGGTGAGTGACGAGTGGGTTTGTGGGTAGACATTATATGAGAATGGCTGATCACCATTCCATCAAGATTTAATTTAATTGGTGTGTGTGAGTGTGAGAGTCTACAGTATATTATGCTTTTGATTTATTTATTTTTTCTATTGTGTGTTCTTGCATGTTGGGAAACAACTCGACTATGTATCCAGGCTGTCTGCCGGAAATGTGTTGTTGAGCTCTCAGCAGCCAAGGCTGGGATCGTTACCGCATCATCTTCCTCGACGTCCTCCGGCAAGGATACTATTATCAGACTGTGTAAAGTATGCTCAGAGAATAGGGAGTTGATTAAGAAATCTGGAGCGTGGTTCTACAAGGTACGTTGTTCTCCTTCCAACAAAAAATTCTTATGAACGCATGGAATGAGTGAACGCAAACAGGTTTTTTTTCCTCTGTCTCTCTGGCTTGCCAGTGAAATGTTCGGTGTCGTGAAGATGTGGTGAGGAGCCCTCTGAAAAGTAAAATAAAAGATTGAATGGGAAAAGTCGTCCTTGTCGTGTAGAGATTCCATCGCATCGCCTTCACTACTTGAGCGATGTGGTGATCATCATGTTATGTTTTATGTATTTGTTTACTTATTCATTCAATGATGATGATGATCCTGGTGGAATGGTTGCAGGGTGTGCCAAAATATATTCTACCTGAGAAAAAGAATCACTACACGAACACGTACGAAAAGTACGCTGCCTCGCCTAGATATCAAGAGCAAAAGTACGTTAGTCGCTATATCCACGCATCTGAGGAGCCCTCGTCTTCCACGAACAGTAGTAGCGGAGGTGGTGCAAGTGCTGTTGCTGCGTCATCTACTTCGGGTGCAACAGGAGCGTCATCGTCAGCAGCGTCGTCAACCTCAGCGACCACCACCACCACTAGCACAACGGCGAGTGGAAGTGGTGGCGGTGGGAATAATAATAGTAGTAGTAGCAGCAGACCGGCTGGCTTCTTTTGGTCTCGCAATTTGCAAAACAGATCGGCCTCTTCCCAACAGACATTGGATCAAGATAACGAGAGCTCTTCCGGGGATGAAACCAGTGGTGGAATCGGTAGTCAGCATTTGCTGAAAAGTTCAGCAGTTGCAGCAGCATCCGTCGCTGGCGGTGGGGCGGTGGCAGGTGGACCTTCATTAACAAGACATATTTTTGGGAGTAGGAAAAGCAATCGCAGTTTGGCAAGCGACGAAGCCACTCCAACTTCAACGAACAACAGTAATAATCATAATGGCGGAGGTGGTGGTAGTGGTAGCAGTAGTGGCTGGAGTGGGATGTCACTGTCAAGATCTCCCCCAGTGTCCCGCTTCCTTTTCCAACGAAACACGCCAGCGTCCTCCTCATTACGATCGAATACAAGCAGTCCAGTTCCACCAGGCACGTCAGCTAACCCCTCGTCTGCAACAACCACTAGCAGCACAACGCCCAACGAGCACGAGCAATTTTCCACTAGTGAGCAGGTGACACCTGGTCCTTCAGGGATGACAGAGCACAGCTATGCATC
>JAQIXX010007086.1:0-11326 GCA_034700605.1 Willowsia nigromaculata | reverse complement strand
AAAATTACGCATCATCCCGGTGTTAGTTGCTGCGAGGGTCAAAGGGCGTAGAGGCAGGGTAGGCGAACACCCCACTTCACCCCTGATATGGCGAACCTGATGTGAAGGACGTAGGTCATCAAAATAGTTAATTCTAGTGTAATTAACAGCTAGTTTTCGTGCATATTTAATTTTTTTTTATGAAGTGCCAAGGTAGTATGGGAAATAGATGGCTACCTAATGTGAAGTTACGCGCAATGCTAAGATGCTGATTTTCAAGTTGTAGGGTCACTCTAAACGTATATAAGTAGGGAGACAACAGTGTCTCACCTACCTCTAAGGTAGGTCATCTAAAGCCGGATATTTTATCGTAACAATGTCAGTGTTTATTCCACTTAATTGCATTGCCGTAGCATTTGCTTGTGTGATCGCCGAGTTTGATGCATTTTTCTGGGTTTTTGAACTATTTCTTCCTCATCCCACAATGCGCTCAAGGATAACTATTTTGTGTTCCTATCTCACTCGTCAAATTTTAATGATCTTTCCAACCTTTGAAATTTGTAGATTCGGATTTGAACTCTTGTTTAATTTTGTGGTGTTCATGGAAGCATGTATAAACGTGCCAAAGTTTCTTTCGAAAGTCTTAAATATAAAAATATTTCTTGGCTATTACCGTGAGCTTGAGATAATAATCTGCAGTATGCGTAGCCTAGCATCTAATTGTTTATACATTGCACTAGTTCAACTGTTTTGGTTTCAGGTTGCTTATTCTTGGATTGCTGTCAAAGGATTTGGGAAAACTGAAACATTTATTTATATTGCAATAATTTGGTCACTTGTGGGTATCATTATTTGTCATTCAGTTGTAGTTTGGATACTTAGGTTGCTTCACATGACGTGTGTAAAGACCTTAAAGGTACAAATGCTTCAGTTAGATGAGCGTAGAACAAAGGGGCGATCTGTATTAATGAAGGAGTTTTATAGAGAGATCAAATCGAAGAAAGCTTTATGTTGGCACTATGGCCCTTTCCTGAAAATTGATAGGGAATTTGCAAAAGAGTATTTGGATTTACTTTTAACACGGATTTGTGACTCTATTTTGGTTTTGGATTATTAAATCGGGATGCAATATGCTGTTGCTAAATTTTAAAACTGTATTTTACAAATAATTAAGATTAAACGCACATAAAAGCAAGTACTATTACTATTTAAGCATAATCTGTCTTGACTCACAAAACCTTAATTAATCTGCCAATGCATCGGACTGTTTTTGCACATTATCATCATGATACATCACAGTAACCTCAAGAATTGCAAATGACCTTAAGTTAGTTCATATATGAATCTTGACTGGTTTTTGATCAATTTGTAATATTTACTCTGTTACAATAGCTGAGCAAAATAATAAACACTTTACATTGTTGAATACGTTTTTAATCTAAAAATAGATATGGCAGCTTATCTGACACGTATAGTCATATACAAAAATGTCTTTTGGGGAAATACTAACTAAATATATATTGCTCATATAACATAGCATCTATTATTATAATAAAAATACATACATACATTTTGTTTGAGCGGATTGAGCAGATAAACATAAAAAGCTTTATTTCCCCGTTCCTTTTACTTAAACTCTAATTAACTTTCATGTGAAATTGCTTTCTTGATGAAGCTTAAACATACGATTATTTCGAAATGTCAAACACAACTTATTTGATACTCCGCTATACATGTTTTAAATATCCTATGTAGCCATATATTACATTTTGTTCTGCTTCTAGGCCCTTTCCCGGCAGGGCCCTTTCCCGGAATATGTCCACTTCCCTGAATTACCTTTTCACGGAATGACATTTTCTCTGAACGAACTTTTCCCGGAATGCATAAAATGAGACTTAGTAATCCTACATTTTTCAGCTGATTGACAATGTAATGCCTTAAATATCGTTCATGATTTCTGACCAGGGCCCCAGATTCGTCTCGGAGTCTGAGGAACCCCATTTCATCCGAAATCCAGCTCATATACCAAACAATCCCGCTCTCTGTTGGGAACCGGGTTTCCCAGATTTGGAAGTTTCTTGGCCCCTGTTTCTGACCATCATTCAAAGCGATACCACATTCCCCGAAATCTTATTTGGTAAAAATTTCTCAAATCGCTTTCTAAGGAGAATGCTCATCATTGATGACAGCCACAATGTTGATGAGTCATCAACATTGTACTTTGTGTACGCATGTTCGTTAGCATGTACATTTTAGAGGCGTTAAAAATCGTAAATCTCACAGGACAAACGATTGTGCATAGTCACACATCGATTTTTTCGGAAAATTGAGATACGAATAAGGCCAGTTAAACTGAAATTTAATTTATTCACGATTAAAATCAAATATATACCAATAACGGGACACAATTTAGAATATCTTAGAAGTATTGATTATTTAAAAAGGAATGTATGTAGATGACCTACGATTTTATGAGCAAAAATTCAAAAAGTAAGATGTATACATTAATCCATAACCTAACAGGATCACACGAAGTTTGTACATTGCAAAAGTTTTTGCAATGTATAATTTATTGTTATCTGTCAATGAATAGCTCCTATAGAACAAATAGTATTTTGGTAATAATTTCACAAGAATGGTTTTCGCAGAAATTACATAGATTTACCAATTCTCAGGTTAGCAAAATATTAAGTTTATAGTTTTCTATTGCGAAATTGAACTACCTAACATTGATATCAATTTTTATGACTTCAATAATTCATATTGTTATTTATCATGACTAGGTACGTTGATATCCTAAGTTCCAGGTTAATCTTCCCTGTTTTGAATACATAATTTTCTGCCAACTTTTGATCTACGCTACGTAGCAAAGATTACGTATGTTTGGTGTGTAACAATTACGCTTCTAGGCCCTTTCCCGACAGGGCCCTTTCCCGGAATAGGTCCACTTCCCTGAATTACCTTTTCCCGGAATGACATTTTCCCTAAACGGACTTTTCCCGGAATGGTTTTTTCCCTGAATTAACTTTACCCTGAATGGCCTATTCCCTGAAAAGTTTCTCCCGGAATGAAATTTTCCCTGAACGGCCTTTTCCCTGAATGCATAAAATGAAACCATTAATCATCCTACATTGTTCAACTGGTTGACTAAGAATACCTTAAATATCATTCAAGATTTCTGACTAGGGGCCCAAAATCTTCCCCGAATCTGTGGAACCTCATTTTCTATGAAATCCAGCTCATATACTAAAAATCTTGGTCTCTGGGGGACCGTGTTCCTCAGATTAGGAACTTTTTGAGCCACAGTTTATTACCATAGTTCAAAGCGACACCACATTCCACGAGATCTTATTAGGTACAAATGTTTCAAAACGTTTCAACATTGTTCGTTATGCATGCATGTACGTTAGCACTTAAAAGCACGTAAAGACATTTTAGAGACTCTGATAATCGTATTGCTCACAGTACAAACGCTTGTGCATAGCTACACATCGATTTTTCGGAAAATTAAGACACGAATGAGGCAGCTGAACTACTGAAATTTAATTTATTTATAACTAAAATCAAATTTATACCACTAATGAGACACAATTTAGAATATCTTATAAGTATTTGACGTTTTAAAAGGAATGTACACAGATAACCAATGATTTTAGAAGCAAAAATTCAAAACTTTAGATGTTTACCTTAGACTAACACCTAGGACAATCTTATGAAGTATGTACATCGTAAAAATTCGAATATTTATTTGTTATCTGTTAAATAATAGCTCGTTTAGAAGAAATACAACATATTTTTGTAATAATTTCACAAGAATATTTTACGCGGAAATTACATAGATTCACCAATTCTCAGATTAGCAAAATATTACGTTTGTAGTTTTCTATTGCAGAATTGAACTACAAAACAGTATATCAATTTTTATAACGTATATAGTACACGTTATTATTTATCATGCCTACGTACGTTGATATCGTAAATTGCTGGTAAATCTTACCAATTTTAAAATTATATTTTTCTGCCAACTATTGATCTACGTAGCAAGGAGTACATATATTTACTGTGAAACAATTATTCTTAGCAACCTTCATGATAATATATATTACGAGTTTGAGGGGTTTGATGAATATTAAATAAAGCATTGAAAGCAATTTTTAGGTGCTTTATGATAGGTCCAGGATAATTATTCATTAAAAACGCAATTAAACTTTAGATTATATTTTTATCAGAAACTTTAGGGGTGGGTTGTCATGCGTTATGATTGTATTGGAATGATATGCATTTTCAATGTACAATGGCTAAGGGTTTCATTTTATGCATTCAGGAAAAAGGCTGTTCAGGGAAAATTTCATTCCGGGAGAAACTTTTCAGGGAATAGGCCATTCAGGGTAAAGTTAGTTCAGGGAAAAAACCATTCCGGGAAAGGTCCATTCAGGGAAAATGTCATTCCGGGAAAAGGTAATTCAGGGAAAGGGACATATTCCGGGAAAGAGCCCTGCCGGGAAAGGGCCGGTTACCTTTCCATCGAGTGTTTTGCTGTCTTTCTATATACACGAGTACGCAGAAATGATGCAAGGGATACTCTACATGTAACCCGGTTTTTCTTTATGATAAACTTCAGTTGTTGTATGCAGTTAGTGGTGAGAAGTATGATGAGACTAGTGGAAAAGATTTTTTGTTGCAATAATGCCTAAAGTTCTTTTCTCTTGACACAACGAATACATACTAGCACTCTCCCTTCAAAAAAATCCTTCCTCTTCTCTTGAAAGAAGTCGAAGAAGGCAGGAGGAAAGCGATGACGATCTAACCATCAACTTATCCATCTAGCTATCCATCCATTGTGTGTCAGTTTTCTCTTTGATACGTTGGTATTATTCTTGTGAAGAAACTAACGTGCTGGTGATGATTACTATGTGCCTCAGCGACTATGACGCGGTAGTGGTAATGGTGGAGTTATGTGGTGGTAAATGGAGATGGTGCAGTAGCAAAGAGAATGACGATGATGATTATGACGAAGCGATGGATGATTACAAAGGCTTTTTGCTCTGTGTTGCCATTATTATTGTGCTTTTCATGCAGCTTGCTGAAGGAGAAAATGGGAAAAGGCCAGGTTGCAAGAACTCTAACTACATAACTTGTGCAAAAACCAAAAAAGTAGGGAGAAAATCGATAAAGCACTTTCCATTATGAATGGTCTTGCGTCTTTTCCCCTTTCCGATGATATCTCTTAACAATCTGCAGTAATGTTTGAAACTGTATAATATGAACGTATTCTTGGAGAAGGGAATGAACAGTAAAGTACATTCAATTCATGCTGAATAGCTTTATGATGAGTAAATACGTACATAAGAAAATATATTATAATCGAGATAATTACATATGGTACATCCTTCCATACATGAGCGTAAGATGGCTAATTTTAGAAGCATAACCTTTCCCGCACACTTATTTCCTCGACTCTGAGAAAAGTGAAATCGAAGGAACTAAAAATCTGAGCGTATAAATATCACGTCGATTTTCTCCTTGAATTATATCCATCAAAGCCCAGCAGCAAAAAAAAAATGAGTTGTTTTTACAAAAGGATAGTTGGCGTTGGCAAGTATGACATTCCTGGAGAAGCGGAATTAGGAGATCAGGGAAAGGAAAATGTTGGTAATATTATGCTATTGCCTGTTCGTTTATAAAGTTTAGTCTTATTAAATTCAAATAAATGGGTTAAAATGTTGAGTACGTGACATGACATCAGTGTTAAAACTCCTAATCTCGTAAGATAGAATGAGATGGGAATAATATGGCGTGTTTTGTTGTAATCCTTCACAGATAAGTTGAAAAATGACTGGAGAGGTTTCAAGCGATTAATTAGATAATATTCTACAACTCTACAATGGTCGAATAAAATTAAGCGGCTTAACAACATTATTATACTTGCATATAACGTGCATACTTACATGTCCTATGCATATAACGAAGAAGGAAACCAGAAGTGACAATGACTTGAAGTGGTAGTAAGCGTACCATTTACTAATCCTTTATTGGCAATAACAATAACAGCAGACCAGAACGAAAAGCGACAAATGACTCGTGCCAGAACGATACAAAACTCCAGAGAGAAAATATTGTACATAGCTCTGTGGCGTGACGTTGGAAAATTCTGTTTTGGAGAAAAACAAGCAAAGTGGATTCTTGGATAATAGAGGGAATTAGATGTGAGTGATGCTGAATACTTCACTGGAATCAGTGTTGTGTGATGGTGTGAATTAGTATGGCTTGTTGATTATTACTCTAAAGATGAGTAAAATGTACATGTATTTCGTTGATTTTTGTGTGTAGACAATCAAGCGTTTTTTGTTGTCTTAATGAATTCATGCATAAAATCGTTTATGGAAAGATTTTGCTTATTATGCATGACCAAATTTTCTTACAACCAACTATTGAAGCACACAATGGATTAATTATACTAGCTGTCAACGATGTGGGAGATAATACTAATTTTGGCAGAGCGACACACAATATTGAATGGTTAGAGAAATTACAAATGAATATATCATCACAATAGATCAGAAAACATTTTAGTAAATGGCACGCATGGTTGAACAACCTAAGCTTAAAATGTTGCCCGTAAAACAACATTTTGCGGTGTTGCATGTCACCTGAAGCCCCATCCTCATATATTCTTAAACCCATCATTATTAGTCAACATGCAGCTAAAAAAAATCTACAATTAAATGCTGTAATCGTATTGTTACAAGATCAATGTAAATTTCATTCTAAATCTTGTATAAAAAGATCTTAACGTCCTTGACGCTCAATTGGATGACTTCATTACTCATGCAACACTAAATCAGAGGTACTAGTTCAAACTTTAGAAAGCGTTGAAGTTTAAGCGTTTAAGAAATATGTTCTTTGTGAAAACACTGATGTAATTAGCATTCAAAAAACCACAGCATATTCTTGTGTAATTGCTCGTTTACTTTAAATTTAGCTTTGATTCGTCTCAGACAATAACTTAAAAATAAATACACTAACAAAAGTATAGTAATATTAAAATATCGTATGCATCAGTGAAGCAAACTTGTACTAAATCCATAATGTTCTTATAGAATTGATTCATTTCATTCAGAAACTGTTGAAAACTACATTTGGCTTGCAAAATTACTACATAAACAGGCAACTGTGTTTAAATAATCAAGCAGAGCAAACATACCGTGTTAGTGTTAATTGTTCTGAAGAGTATAAACACATGGCCATACAAAATCACATCATAATTTAAAGAATAATGTTATAATTACCATAACAGTCATACATTTTCTCACTTTATTATGTTTACATGCCATTTCATTGCTTACTACTGACCAACTAACACTACATAGGTTCGTCTAGAATAACTACTTTGTTATGACTTTATTTTATTACATACCTTTTAATTAGCTACACAAATGGAAGAAAAGCAAGGAGAACGAAATTACAATACTCTGTGTAAAGCCTATATTTTGTGAATTATAATGTGCTGCTACCCCACCTTTTCAATAAACTCCTCTATTTTCTTGACTTACTTTACTACACGGTAATTCTCCAAAGTTAATCTATTCACTCTTGCCAATTTCGTGAAAAACATATTTAAAATTTTAAACTACTTTAAGCTAGCAACTTTTGTCTAGAATTCATTGACGCTATTTTCTAACACCTGCTCGTTTTCATCAACTCACATAATTGTAATAAAAGCTTGCACGATCATAATAGTATAATCCTCTTTGGAAGATGTTAGCTTTTGTAATTGTGTTGCAGCCTGCTATGCTTTTTTACAAGCACCTCGTGCTACATATTTATTCAAAGGTTTCTCGTTTCATCGAGATAACGAGAAAAGAGGCACTCCAAAGAGAAGTATAAGGCTTTGTCGACGAGAGAAGCTGAGAAGTATGTGTGCACGCTGTAACAACAATGCCAAGCTTTGGTTTGAGAATGCATGCAAAGCACGCTGTTAGAAAGAAGGGTTAGAGTTGAACTGATGAGGTAAAGCCATTTTCTTCGTCTGCTCTTTCTTTTTTATTCCTCATCTCCACTTCTCCGTGTCCTTTCGCGTCTCTTCTCATCAAACTCGTCACTTACACTTCCATTTAAAATGCTCCCATGGGTTACATTACGTACCAGTTACCACCATCGTCTCCCCAAAAACTCCGACAAGAGTTTTTAGATTCTTTATCACAAACTTATGGGAAGACGTTTCCTCAAAATATATGATTTTATTACTTCTTTGGTGCATTTTGTAGCTCGGTTTGGGTTGATGTCGGTGTTAAGAAAATGCCATACACGTGCACTAATTATATTTTATGATGTTAAGAAAAAAGAAAACTAGCTGACGTTGTTGGAATAAGTAAAGGGGTTGGACTAAAATGATGACGAGAAACGAATACAGAACATCGTGCTGATGTCGGTGCTGATGACTTGAAATAAGTTCCATAACATAATATTATTATTATATATTTTATCGAATAACAGGAGTGTGGTATATAAAACTCAACACTTTACTAGCAATAAAGCAAAAGTCTACTGCTGACAAAAGGAATAAAACCTTTTGCCAAAAACTACCTTCATAAAATCTATTCTAGATTTTCGAGCGTTTCTTCTCTAAAACTCTCTCTCTATTTTCTCTTCCAACTCCTTTCCCATTCAACATTCATAATGTTACAATTTCACTGAAACTATTAAACTCACTTCAGCAGACACTGACTCAAAGGGCTGTCTGAAGAAACAGGGAAGCACAAAGAAATTGGGAAGAAACAAGAGAGGGTATTACATTACACAGCATTATGTAGCTGAAGGGTACTTGTAATATTTCTTGTGAATATAATCACTTTCATTTTTCTTTTGTCGTAATGGGATTTCCGCTTTTGCTCCACAGTCAATACAACATGAATGCATATCTGAGCTGTACTACCACTTTGAAACCTTACAGAGTTGCCAGTTTCACCATTGAGTCCTCGTCAAAACAGACTTTTCTGCGTTTGAAATGCTACAATATTCATTTATATTCCTTTTGTTTCTCGTCTACAGAATTGAATATGGCATTTGAAGGTGTATTTTTCCGGGCACCCATCTTCATTGTAAGCATAGAGGAAAATTGCCATGTACTATACTGTAAATTATAGAGATATGTGACATGTTGAGTAGATTGTAAAAATCTTTGTGTTCCAGTGCTCCTCCAGAAATAAGTTACTTTCACTCACATTGTTTCTCATTTACTCGACCGAATTCGACAATTTGTTTTTCTTCCAGCTTTAAGCTCATATTAATACCGTGTACAGTCTGTGCCCAACGTTCAAGTATGATTATTGTCTTTCTTCAAATAACAAGAAATTGGAAGTTACTCAGGAGGGGGATACAAGATCAGTTTATAACAAAAATGGGAATGGGAACAGCAAAGAACAAACACGGAACTTGAAAGTATTGGTTTCTTTGTATAAAGACTGAAGTCTAAACCAAAGCATCATGATTGAGTACTGTACAGAGAGCAATTCTAATCCAAAGGAAGGAACAGTGGAGTACGCAGTATGCAAGCCAGACTATACTTCACAAGTTTGCAAAGAATTCCCTAATTTTCAACGTCTATTTTTCCTCTCTAGTGGCTTGTTCATCATCAATTTGATCATCACGTTAAAAAAAAATTTTCAAAAGCAAGATATCATCCACTTTTTTGTTTTTGTTGTGATCTTTCAAGCAATAAAAAGGAAAAATGTAAGAAACATTTAAGAAAAAGCTGAAAAACATACACAGGAAAATGACGGTAAATTGAAGATGGGAAGTGGAGTAGATTGGGTTTACACACATTTATCTCTCCTCACTCATCGTCAAAGAAATGAATCCACAATCAGTAAAAGGTACCTTATACATTATGGAAAACACACAGCAATGCAATATGGACTGCATCTCGATAGCACTGAAATGTTTGCATGCTTGATGTAGTGCACATGCTTATTGCATCTATTTGGGGGAAACTATAATAACCTTACAGCAAAAGCATGCCCATACTCTAAGGCTATGTCAATACCTAAATAAAAACGAGTGAAAGTGGATGAGAGAACTACTTGCACCATTGCCACTCAGACCAAGACCAATATAATACATTTACGTCGTTTTCAATGCGTTCCCTCAGTATATTTATGACACACGAGTTAAATGTTTACGCTGTTTTCTCTCCAGAATGAGTGGTTTCTTTGCCTTATTTTTGTGTTATGGTGTGGGGCATGGAGGTTCATGTAATCATGTCCGTATAGGTATTTATGTGCATGGCATGAAGTAACTTGTTCACTTTTTATATTTTTCCATCTCGACTTGCATCGCATACATGAGTATCTTGAGGGCACCAGCGAAATAAAAATGTATAAAAAAGTCAAAAAGGAAGAAGATGTATGTAATAAAATGTGGGAAAAATGGAAAGCAAAAGAAGTTACTATAAAAACTCGTATATGCACTCCTGAAATGAAAACAGATAGACAAGAGGAAATTTATGAAGACAATCTTTATGTGAATACATGTATGTATGTGGATGCAGTAGATAATAAAAAACACATCCCCTTGTTTGCCTATACTGCTATGTTTTCATGTATATCTGCATAAAAATAATAATAGTAAGTAATGGTATTTGGGGAATTCGCTTCATTTCATTTCAGTTGTCGACTCAGGAAGAGTTTGTGGGTCTCATCGGAATAAACCCTTTATATGGTCCAACAAACTTCCAAATAGCATGTATGTAATAGTATGTGCCTACAACTTTCCCACCCGGGGAGATATAATCTATTCAAACGGAAATGAAAATGCATATAATATTACTCGTATATATGCCACCAGATATACATATTTTTGCCATCAAGGAAAAAATGAAAACACAGAAGTAAGTAGGCAGATAGCAAGGAAAGAAGCAGACTAGAGTGAGCTTCAATGAAATTCATAGGAATGCTACGTAATATCCAAACAGTGACGAAAGATATTTTTCTTCATCTCCAGTTTTACCTGCAATCAAGAAGGAAGTGTGCAACTGTGGAGAAAAGAGGTGAACTGAACCTTTTCTTCCGCTCTACTATTTATTTCATCGTAAGGCAATGAACAGGCGGAGAAGAGGGAGAAAATCAGGGAAATAGTTTGAACACTTCTTTCATCTTCATCACTATTTCCCGTACTTCTAAGGAAGGGGAAAAGCTTTTTTGTGCTATACTATCTCAGCATAATAGTTCATCGCACTATTTTATATTACCGAAAAAATTGCCGTCGCTACCGCTGCTGCTGCCGCTGCAGTAGTAACAGTCCTGTTTCTATCCACGGCACTCCAGTTTTCATGAACATTCATATCCGG
>JAQIXX010007085.1:0-11326 GCA_034700605.1 Willowsia nigromaculata | reverse complement strand
TATTATTGAGCTAACTTTACCCGTTGAAAATGTCAGCATAATGCTTGACTGCTATTTTCTTTGTGTTCATTACTTCTTTATACGATTGTGCGAAAAATTTGATCTGATGAGAATATGAATGCATGCATGTGACTAAATAAGATTCCGGCAACAAAATGAATACTGTCGAGTGCTAACTATAACGCAACTTTATAAGCTGAATTCATTGTTTTTGGTACAAGGAATTCAAGGTATAATGTGGCCCAAAATACGTAGTTTGAAATTTTAGAAAAGCTTGAAGCTTTCAGAAAAATATATCCAATATTATAATAATTTCTGGCGAAGACTAAATTATTAATTTGAAAACAATTTTATTCAATAACAACATTCCAGAAATACTTTTAAACCCCTTAGAATAAATTTTATAAAATAAATTCTTAGTGGCAGAAAAAAGGATGATGAAGAAGAAATGAAAGGATAGCTACGTACATAAAGGTATTGTATATTTATATTAATACGAGTATAATCGTGTTTAGCTAACTCAATCTATGTCAACAACGCATGTTAACTTTAGCTTATGATATATATTTAAAATACCATTTTGCTAATTTCAAGTTTTTTTTTGAAATAGACGACTAAAAAATTGTTTCTCAAAAGAAATAACCACGAATTCAAAAATTTATATAGATCATAAAACATTGGTTTTATTTTAACTTCTGGTATTATGTAGCCAAAAACAAGCGACCAGGAGAAGAAGGAAATACAAAACTTAGCAATGGAAAAGACACAAGTTGTGTCATCAATAATAATATACCGTATTTTATTACGACAGACATTTACAATTTGATTTCATGAAATGCTCAAAATATATAAAAACCAACTAAAGGCAAATCAAAATATTCAATTCCGGAGCGCAGTGGTGAAGTTAGCATTCAGAATAATGTAAGTTGTAATGCATACTTACTCACAATAAAAGAAAATTGTCAGATAAAAAATTAGGCTACAATACACAAATAATGTAAGCTTTGGAAGAATATTTGTCGAATCAATTCACATTTTCTAAGATCTATAACCAATAGCACATTTCCAAATTTGAATGTGTTGCGACGGCCGGAAGTATCTGTTTTTCATAGGAATCCTTTCCAACTTACATGCATACTTGTATTAATATAGTAGATATAAGTACAGTAAGTACTTTGTTTGAACTAATAAGCCCTTCAGGAAACTTGCGTTTTTGCAGGCCTTTCGCTTTAAATGCTTGTAACATTATAAATCATGTTAATACTTCTGCTGCTTTCTTTCACTATTAGCAAGTAAGTAAGTAACTAGTAACTATTAACTATAGTAAGTAAATCCCATTATGATAGCTCAAAATTTTAAGAAGTTACGCATTGCATGTGTAAGTAAATTTATTGAGATCAACCGTTATCTTAAATCATTTCTTGGAACCATCTTATAAAAAAATAAAGTATAACAATTTCCAAATGCTTTTTTACCTTATATGTATATGGTAACATGAAATTACGAACTGAATTTTATTACATTATTTTTTAAGATTAGCTCGGCGAGTTGATCGTCATTTGTCCCTAATCTATTGATTGTCCAATAGCACATTCTGAAGGTTTCTATACCCATCTTTTATAACCGTTAGTTCTAGTAAAAGTAAGGTAAGCATTCTCATTAAGCCAGATTTCTAATAAAAGCACTAACAAATCGGTGTGAACAATTTTTGCTTAATTTGTTTTTCTCCATGGAACCTCTAACACATTGTAATGGTCATGTTTTTTATAATGAACGTAAAAAATAAAGATTGCTAACAGTATCTATCTGTTTATCAATCTATCTATCTATCTATCTATCTAATAAATCATCTACATCCTGTATATTTTCAACCAAATTCTTTGTGTTCGATTGGTCAACTTACCAGCAGGTCGTAATGGGTTGTATGAGACATCATCGTCACTGATATCGACATTATTGCCCCTCAAATCATAACTGGAACCCATCCCGAGCCAGACACAATGATCTTTACTCCAACTTTCACTGTCACTCGTGTCGTAATTAAAATTATGTCTATGACTTTAAATAGTTTCATTTACGTCAATACCAGGGACACTACGAATTAGCGGCTCCGATAAAGTGTTCAGTCGTTTACCCGCATTCCAATTTTTACGCTTGCCCAATGGAGTCATTCCGTTTTCATCTTTCTTAGTAAAGAGGTAACCTATATCAAATCTCATGATCAATAAAACAGTAAAACTACAGGAAAAATCCTTAGATTGTAGGGCCGCTACGTGAGCACAAGTTTGTCCGTCTGTATCTATTAGCGTTGCGGTACCCATGCCCAAATAAAAACACACTTCTACAAGATCCTCTTTCCATAAAGCTCTTTTTAAAAGGTCGAATCCAAATTTGGCAAAACATTCGCATTGTTGCAATAAATTACAAATTAAAATCACATTACCAGTTGCATGTGCTACTCCAAAAGCATTTAAACCACGATAGTTGTAATCCGCTCCATTCTCAATTAATAATTTTAATAGTCCCACGTGTTGATTTCCCCAAATGGCAGAAAGATGAAGGGTATTTCCTTCATTATCTTTAGCATTTATATCGGTTCCAGGAACTGACAGAATGTGCTGCAGAGTTTGGGGGAAAATATTGTAGCCTCTATACAAGCGTGAATGAAGCGACGTTTGTCCTAGAGAGTTCAAAGTCTGAAAAACTCCCTTTTCTATAGTATTCTTTGCCATTAAAACAATGAGCTCATGAAATTTAGTGGCAGAAATCTACCCTCTCTTGATTATTAATAGTCAAATCAATAATCCGTGTCAAACAAACCGCCACGTCTCTTGATTAATGCCACGAGCTCTGTGCATGACCTTTTCCATATTGTAAGAAACAATTGAGGAACTCCACTAGTATTGGAGTATCTTTGGCTGTAGGGAATTTCATGAGTTAACAAATGGGAACACATTTCATTATCTCCGGAAGCTTGAGTGAGATGGCGCAAAGTTGAGTAATGCAGTTTATAACTTGCACCATAACTTCCTTTAGGCGGTTAATAATCGCTACACTACGTTGACTAATAAAATTATAGGATATTCATGAACAAGTTCGTCGACAAATATTTCAGAAATATCTAGCACCATATTCACAGTGACTTCTAGTACTGATCTACGTTGAATAATATCAAGGAGTGGGCTATTCCAATGTTCAGACTTGAGGCTAAACAGGTCACCTGCAATACAACTGTCGATAAGGAAACAGACTAAGTCATAAAACATTTCTGGGCTCATGTAATCCATTGCTTACTTACTTATTTTCTTACTTTCACCATAAAATTATGAACAAATCCTCTTAAATTAGATAAATTTCACCTGCATGCCTGATATTGTTGAAAGCGTTGGTTAATGGAATGATGTTAATACATAAATTATTTGTGTATAATATGGGGATAACTTTCCATAGTGAGAAGAGAACAAAACGATCATTTACAGAGTAGAGCTGGGAAGACGAATTTGCTAGAGGTTAAAGTTACAACTTGTGTTACAGGCTTCGTTTGGAAGGCAAACATTTATTTGCGCTTAGGTGACTTAATGTAGTTATGAGTATAGCATTTCATTGCTTATTTATTTTGCTTATTTATTGCCACAAATAAACATTAAGAAAAACGTGATGAAGGTTAAATTCAACATGAGATTGAAATGATTTATTTACCAACAATGTTTCAATAAAAATGGTATAATGTTTTTAAGAATCATGTTTAGCTAATTTTTGTCTACACGGTTACATTTACTATTGCTATATACTATGCTACAAGAAATTGCTATATAAATAATTACTCTACAAAGTATTGGGCAAATTATTACTCGATTGTTAATGTGCATTTTATTCACTCAATAAGTATTTTGACTTTGTTACAATTAACGACAGCACATCGAGACTACATCGTTTTAAGAACAACACATCCCACCGTATTTCCTGTGAATGTACTTATGAAAAAGTAAAACACATAAAGTACATAATCATGTCATGTTTGTTATCATTTTCAATTCTACATGAATTAATCATTTACTGTTATTTTACAATGTTCTTACATATTGGCTGATACGTCCTGATAAAGTCGTGATATTCACCCCTACTTTATTTTTCATTACCATATCTATTAATCCGACCTTACAAAATTCAAGCTCAAAACGACGGCACAAATATCGTTAAAAATGTGCATGCATTATTCAATTTGCCCGACGCTATAATTTCGATAGAAACCGAAAAACTCGTCATACCGTAATTGAGTGGACAGTAAAATTCCAGACAGATTTTCATCATCAACCATCAGGAATGAGTAATACGGTTTACTGATTAATGCATAACGCACTTTCTCTTTCCATTAATATTCTTAATCCTCCCGTTCTTACATTAGAGCGAATGGGAATAATTTTCAGTAAGACAAACATTTAGTACTATAATATTGAATTGGCATTTTTAGTGCATCGTAGTGCACAAGATATGACACAAAATTATACGAAGAGAATGATATACTTGATAAAAAATAATGGCACAGATGGTGTTATGTGTAATAATGGCAGGCATTAAATAATTAACCAGATAGAATAAGTTTCACAAGAAAGACCAAAAACCACCACATCGTAATAGAATGGCTCGTCAAGTTTCAAACTGATTTATCTTCATCGCCAATCATCAAGAACGAAGTAAATGAACTTAGGGACGAGCTTATTAATGCACATCACACTTTCTCTTAAAAGATTTTTTTAATCCACTCGTTCTTACAATAGAATAAGTGGATATAATTTTCAGTAAGACAGACATTGTTACTATCCTATTGAATTTGCATTTTCATTGCATCTTAGCGCACAAGACATGAGTCAATGTCTCACCAAGAGAATGGTAAACTAAACGGAAATGATGACCAGACCATGTTAAAATTCGCATGCATTTACAAAATCTGGCAGAAGCAATAATTTCAACAGAAAACTCGAAAATCGTTAAATGGAAGTGATAGAATGGTTATTTAAGTTTGAAACTGACCTATTTTCATCGTAAGTCATCAGTAATCACATAGATGCTATTGTAAATAGACACCCAATTGACTTGATAGCTGGTTGGTATTTGTTTGGAACGTACATTGCTCCATTATTATTTAACTTACAACATACAAACTGTTTAAAACATTTCGTAATTTATTCAATTTTCCTTTAGTCAATAAACCCTAAATGGCTTTCCTAGTCGATTAAGAACTCGACCCCTAGTTACGCTCCCCTCTAGTCGTTTCAATTTCGTTCTTGTTCAATAAAGCATCATTGCGAACCTATAACATTTATCATGCTAGCTAATTTAAACTGGCGTTTAGAATTTGTAGGATAATTTGAAACATACATTGTTCCAAATACCTTGATGCAATATGCATTTAACTTATATTGATAAGTGAGCTCTATGTTGCTTTTTTGTGAATGTTATCTACTGACATCAGCACTCACAAACTAAATATCACATATCATGAACTCCAATCCTTATTAAATTTTCTTTTAGTCGTTTCCATTTCGTTCTTGTTCAATAAATCATCATTTTGATCCTGCAAAATTGATCTTTCTAGATGAATAAATTAAATATGTGTTTAGAATTTGTAGGGTAATTTGAAACGCACATTGTTCCAAATAACTTGACACTCAATGTAATCTGCATACCTATTCTATTATTCTTATATGCGCTTTGTATTACTTCTTGTAAAAGTTGTCTACTGACATCAATACTAATAATCAATACACTCACAATATTAACCATTACTAACTTCTTTGCGAGGTTTTTATCTTTTGGCTTATCAGTGAATCAGTTATTTCGAAAAGTCAGTCTCATCGGGCTACTCATATTTCCCGAATGCAAAATAGTATAATGAATTTGTAGTGAATATGTGTAGAGAACGTACTTTGTTCAATGCACATCAATGATTTCAAAGAAAATAGCAAATGAAACCATTTCCGCTTATAACCTATACTAACTTCATTGATTTTGAATTGTCGACCCGAAACAGTTTGAGTGACCAATAAAATAATAACAAATCCTAATCATTAATCGCAAAACAAGAGATGATTATCAGTTCATCTCCAGTAGTTTCAATCATCGCAGGCTAATAATGACTATTACTGCTAATCTGTAGATTGTTACATTTTAGACTCTATAAAACCTCATTAGCTGCAGACCACCCAACTAAATCAAAAATGGTAAATATCCGTTCAAATAGTACGTAATAACATGAACCTAATTTGAGCTATCAGACCATTCTGTAACATTTTTATACATAACGTATGCTACTCTTAGAGTTCAAATTTCTAACGCTATAACTGGCTCAAATCAGCAATGTCCAAAACGTTAGTTTTATCATCACCATCTTAGCCTTTGTCACCCTTTCAAATTCTTCCATTACCATTTTTTCTCTAACATCAATTCAGTTTTACAAGTAATAAGCATGTATGGAAACTTTAAAATGGCCAAAAGCATACTTATCTAAAATCTTCAGCCTACCAAGAATTCGTTTGAAAATGAACATGATAAACTTAGTTTTATAAAACCGTTAACTTATGGTAAATTAGTTTCATTACACAAATACAACTACTAAGTGACCTCAGAGCTGCAATTTTTCCTTTTGAAGTCCATTCCTTTCGAGCTGATTCGAAATCCACTCCAAATCCGTTCCATGATGAATCCATTCTATATCCTTGAAAATTGTCCGGGTGAATTTCTGACCTCGATTGCGTGTTCTACACACTGAAAATAGAAAGTCAAATTTCAAATTAAAATACCGACTATAAAATGTTGATTAATGCATTAACTCTCAACTCTTGTAACTTACCTGGTGACACTTCATCTCTAGCTTTTAAATCCTTCTGACTAAAGATTAGTGACGTTCGAACGTAATATCCGATCCCCATATTATCTGCAGTCCTGATGAAGATGAAACTGTTTTGGAGGTTGGAGATGTATTAGTTATGTGATATCCTTCCACTTCAGTGAGCCGAAAGAATAAACTAATGCTGGCAGCCTCATGATTTTCAGCATACCTGTAAAGGACAAAGGTTCCATAAATAAACAGAAATAACAAGAGATTTTATTTTACTTTTTCAAATTCCGAGCATTAATTTTAGCTAGCCTAAATTTAGTACAGATTCTGAAAATTATCTCACTACTTTGTACAACATTCTCAACTTACAAATTCAATTTGATCACCCATATCCGCCTACAATTGTTATTTCCATTTTGGGAGAAATCACTGCTCTGAGGAGAAACAAATTGTCTTTTTGATGTCCATCAGGATGTGAGATGTTGTGGAAAACATGCTAACTGCTCACTGCTAATGCCCAAAGTTTTTACGGTTTCAATTAATAAAAATAAAATCATTTTGAAGTTAGTAGATATAAAACTTAACTACAGAATTTGTCATAAACAGAACAATATTAACAACTAAATAAGTACTACTATATATTACACAAGCAAAGTGAGAAAATACTGTTTAAATTTTACCTAAAAACCTTTAAGGAAAGTTCTAGCAGTTTTAAAATATACACTCCAGACTTCCTCACCTAGTTGTATCCCCAAAGAATGCAGAACAAGTAATGCTCGAGTGTAAAAAATGGAAGCTTGAAAATAACGGACACATCTTAAAGAAGCGTGGTTTTGTGTTCAAAGCTGATTCTGAAAAGTATGTAGGAATGGATACGATGATACGACTGTGTAAACTACGACTCAATACATGTACGCATTACTAGCAAATAAAGGATTTAAGAAATGAATGATACGCTAATAGGTAGTATAGGGGATATATAAATGGAAGTGAAAATATCTGAAATGTAGGAGTAATATTCCATATCATGCCGCATGTTAATGTATCTGTTGTGGAAAGACAGTTCTAGCATTAAGGTAGGCAGCTCAGAAAAGTATCTGCGTGCTAGAAGTACACGACTTGCCGGCTTCGCTTTTTTCTAAATTTAGACAAAGCATGAGAACTGCTTTGAGGACAAAACTCTACGAAAAATGGACCTAACGGTGTTATTGGCTTTGTCAAAAAGGATCGCATGCATACTTTACGTTGAAGCGTCCTCTCTAAAATTACAATCCATGTTGAAACTCGTTTTCTTGGTCTAATATTGCCACAAATTTTCAGAAAATATTGGATGAGATAGTGTAAGGTACTTTGATAGTATGTAAATATGGTACGAGTCCCTTATTGTGATGTAAATGAGAGATTTCAATTGATTCATATAAGTTTTATCCAACTTTTGGAAAGATTGTCTCAATTTTAACAAAATTTTCATTCATCAAAATATTTTATACTTTAGCAGCATTGAAAGAATGGATGTTTCTCTTTTCATATGTAAAATAAAATGAACTGGTAACATACCAGAACAACTATTAAAAATGAAACAATAATACCCCATCAAAGGCAAAAAGTTTCAAATGCATATATTCTCATATTATTATATTTCTGCTGTAAAACATGCTCTATCATTAACCGCAATTCTTCATTATCTACTACTACTATGTACCAATTTTTTTTCTCAGACCTCAACAAATACTTACTTCAGATTTCGGATTCACCATGACAAACTCTACTAGAGTAAAATGTATTTTGTGGGTTTATTTCAATGCTTCGTTTCACTCTTACATTGGTGAAAATTTGTCCTTGAAACACAACAAATCATGGACTATCATTATGAATTACCTACATCTTCCGTCCATGACGCTGTGCCCGAACAAAAAACGTATATCCAGGCAGAGCAGCGAATGAGAATATTGATATGGATTTTATGATGCACAATTTCACTGATGGTGAGAGTGAGAAGACTATCAAAAGCTAAATAAGCTTCTACCTGTACACAAGCAACAAAACATTTCATTTGATAAGGTTCACAAAATACATACTACAAAAACATGGAGGAAACGAGCTCCAATACCACCAACTGCATAATTGACACTCGGGTGTCAAAAGAATTTCTAGAAAAAATATTACACAAGGAAATTTCTGCACTCAAAATTTCAGCAGGTACAAATCCTGGAGACAACTATTCCAGCAACTTACTTTCCTTTGAGGTACAATTAGCTGAAAATCCGGAGAAGCCTTTGTATCTGCTCATGAAGACATTCCCGAATAACCCAACTCGCCAAAACATTTTCAAAGAGTTCAATGTGTTCCTAAAGGAGCATAATGTGTATGACATTTGGCTCAAGGAATTATTACAATTTCAAAAGCACCTCGCTGGAAGTGGGGAGTTTCTCATTCCAGCCCTTCCAGAACTAGTAGCTGGAGCAGCAATCGACTACAAAAGCGACTCCAAAAATTGGGAGGACAAGAATCCCGTGCTCCACAATTACCTGCTAATGGTCGATGCTCGGAAAACTTATGGATTCAAACTAGCGAACAAACTGAAAAGCTTGGAATATCAGCAAGTTAAAGTTGTAATGGAGGAATTGGCAAAGTACCACGCACTCAGCCATGCGTACAGAGTACACAACAAGTTGTCCAGCCTCCAGAGCAAGTTTCCGTTTTTGGAGGATTCATTCATTCGTCAACCTCATCACAGGTCATCGGTCGAGGCAATGTTCAAGATGAATATGCAACTGATCAAAGATACTTGCCAGGATTTTTTGAAGGGGCGACCAGAAATTGCTGAGTCATTTGGAAAATTATTGAATCCAGCCGTGCCAGCCGAATATCTGAAAATATTTTTGGATCCTGAAGGAATGGATGAAAAGAAAGTTGAAAGCTTTATGAGGGTTGATTCGAAAGAAAATGCTGGAGACCCTTTGCAAGGTAACTCATAATTTTTCGCTTAATTGACTGATTGAAAGTTAATTATGCAATGAAAATTATTAATAAATTTATACTCGCCCTACAGACCAATGGATCGTTGTGAGTCATGGAGACTGCTGGACTAACAACATGCTTTTCAAAACTGATGATAATGGAGACTTGCAAGTTTTGCTGGTTGACTTGCCAGCGGCAAGGGAAACATGCGTGATGACTGATCTTGTCTATTTCTTTTATACGAGCACTGACACCGCTTTCCGGAAACGCTTTATGAACGAAATGCTTAAGGTTTATCATAAATATTTTGTAAAGTTTTGTGAAATTTTGAAGGTCGATCCATTTCCTGGCTTCACTTTTGAAAACTTTGAGCGGAAAGTTCAAAGATCAAAAATATTTGGCTTCTTGTTCGCATCAATTGTTTTGCCCATTATTTTGCAAAAGCAGGAAACCACATTGAGTCTGGATAATGTGGAAATGGGAGGAGATAGAAATTCTGGTGATGGGAAGAATGAGACCGATGAGTATATTGCTGCAATGTTTCAGAAAATGGGGAGGGATAAAGATGACCAGAATATGTTAAGGGATAGATTGGTAGAATTGTTGGAGGAATTGTACGAGGAGGGAGTATTTTAATAGTTGCGGAATCATTTGTTTCTTTAGACTTATGTTTAAATCGTAGTCAGCTTAGATTAAGTCAGCATTTTGATATTTGTAATAACATTTGAAATATTGTTTTGGCTTATGGGTAAGGAATAAAACGTGCATAAGTCACTTAGAAAATAAAAATGAGCTCTCTGGCCAATTATGATTCTAGCGACAAAGGCATACATGTACCTGCATAATATTGGGGTTTGAAACATATTAGCAAAGCAAAAATACATAGCATTGCACAAATTATGCTGGCAAATCTAGGCTTCAAGATCATAGCATAAAAATTAAATCAACGTCCTATTGGTTACCATAAAACGAGTGATGAGAAACAATGTAACATGCTTTCATACTTCCATAAAGAAAATGCTATTTTATACACAAGGCAATCGAATCATGAATTTTCTAGCATCATCTTATGCATACTTTTATATGACAATAAATGAAGAGATTGAAATTTAGTAAAACATGTGATAGAATTTAAGATTCATATTTACAGTGCGGCCATATCCATCATGGATGAAGAATGAGTTTGATACATTTTGCTTTTTGTAGAAGAATTAAAGGAGATTTGGTTTCAGTTTATTAATGTCCTGGCCGCAATATTTTGCTTGTTGTGAAAATTCTCTCACACATGATCTTGTGTGTAGTGTGATTCTAAGATTGTAACTTGCAGCATTCATCTGTCATTTGTAGAAAAATAAAATTAATGGAATTCGCAAAGTTATGGAGGAATACAACAATTTAAAACATGAAAAGGATAAAAATACTGGAAGTGTTATATCTGCTTCATCAACTGTCCACCTCATGGAGAGAGAAATATTACTTGGAGTGTTTCCAGCAGAGGTAGTTAACTTTAACTTTTAAATTCATCCC
>JAQIXX010007084.1:0-11327 GCA_034700605.1 Willowsia nigromaculata | reverse complement strand
TGATTTGAGTCTCAAATCCCTCCTGCACTCAATTTTCCAAAACCAAAAATTGAGATGCTCATAACTCAAAAAGTATTTCAAGTACCACTTCCAAACTTTGTGAGAATGTTACATGTCCGTGACAAAACATTTGTGCAAATTTTGGGAAAATTTGACTGTGCGGATCACACTTGTATTTTGATTTAATTCTCAAATCCCTCCAGCACTCATTTTCCAAAACCAAAATATGACATGCTCATATCTCCGAAAACATTTCAAGTACCACTTCCCAACCTTGTAGGAATGTTGTGTGTCTGTATCAAAATATTTTTGCAAATTTTGGGAAAATTTGACTGTGCGGATCATACTTGTATTTTGATTTGAGTCTCAAATCCCTCCTGCACTGAATTTTCCAAAACCAAAAATTGAGATGCTCATAACTCAAAAAGTATTTCAAGTACCACTTCAAAACTTTCTGAGAATGTTACGTGTATGAAATTACATGTTTTTGCAAATTTTGGTGAAGTTTGACTGTGCGGATCACACTTGTATTTTGATTTGAGCCCTAAACCCCTCCAGCCGACTTTTCCATAACTAAAATCGATATGCTTATATCTCCGAAAACATTTCAAGTACCACTTCCAAACTGTGAGAATGTTACGTGTACGTAATTAAGGATTTTTTTGCAGATTTTGAAAAGATTTAACTGTGCGGATCACACTTGTATTTTGATATGAGCCCTAAACCACTGCAGCCCTCATTTAGCCACAACTAAAAAATGAGTTGCTCATATCTCAGAAAAGTTTCCAAGTACCACTTCCAAACTTCGTGAGAATGTTACGTGTTTGTGATAATATGCATGCTACAAAATTCCAGCTTCATCTTTTGCTCATCCTCCGAGTCCTGTTAAGGTCCCCCTGAAAACCTGGAGATCCGTCCTTTCCCCTCGACCTTCCCGTTTGGCACTCCATTACATCCATTTTTGTGGCATTTTTGATTTTTTGCGTGCTTAAAAAGTAAACCCCACCCTTCTCCACAGATCAATGGTCTATCATCCGAATGCGAGATCATTTGCCGGAATAACCGAGCATTTGTGCCTGAATAACTCAGCATTTGTGGGGAATGCTGCATCGCACCGTTCACGTCTGAAAGGTTTTCCACTGTGGCGATACTGTGAGCTTCTTTCATATGATGCTGCCTTGCGGGAAGTACCTTACTTTTTAAGTCCCCTGGACACTGGTCCCATGGAGCTCGTGGGGGCTCTTGTCCCGGAAGGAAATGGCTATATTTTCTTTTCCAACAAATGTGCTTCCACAATTTGGACATAAACAGATCGTCCGAGGACCCGAGTGCATCCTTATTGGTCCTTTAGGCACCTGCCTGGGGGTAGCTCCTCCCACAAGTGTAGCACTGTAATCTGATCGGTAATCCTTTAGGTCTTTTTTCTAGGGTCTTTCTGTCAACCTTGGATAGCCTGCTCCGCCCCCTCTGGTGTCATCATATGCTTACTCCACATGTCAGCCACAAATTTTGTTCTGCATGGGTCTCAAGCGATATCCCCCAGGTGGCCGATGATGTGCTGTGTATCTCTTGAAGCTCCTTATGTTAGAGGGGCACATTGGACACTGGTAAACAGAGGTAGTCGGTTCGAATGTGGATTTGAATCAATTAGACTGCACCTTTTCTCAGAGTAGGGCTTTTGGTGCATTGGTAGGTGAAGTTGGAACACTCGACGGACTCCTCGTCATCATAGACTATTACGAATATGCCACCTACAGAAAATTGTTCAGATTGGGAGTCATATTCGAGGCAGAACTTGAGCTGGGGGTCTTCAATCCCGTTTTCTGGTGGAGTTTGGTGGAGTTTCTGGAATCGGCGGCTGGCGCACTTAAGGAGATTGAAACAATCAAACATTTTGTCCTTCTATTCCTTCTCGCAATTTAAAACCTCCTGCAATTAAAGCACCTGCCGACAGCTTGTTTATAAAATACATTTAAAAAATCAACAAGGAGGGTAACGCACCCATGGAAGCAACTATCGGATACTGTTGAAAACAATAAGCCGACGAACTAATGATGATATTGATTTTGCTCGACCTAGATAATGTGGTGTTTACGGAGAAAAATGAAGAATAAATGCGATTCCCCACCATAGTGTGCGTCGTACACAAAAACCGATGATTATTTAATTAGTGAGACCGTTCCAATGATGCATCACATGTCATATGTCCCAATTTGAAAAAGTCGATGAGTCCCAAACCCAGAGGGAAGGGATTCACCGATTTCGTTGAAAATCAATCGCAGACCAAGCTATGACCTATGGCGCCTGCATACCAAATTTGGTTTCTATCGGTCTTGTTGTTTTTGAGTTATCTTGCGGACAGAGAGACACACAGACGGACACACAGACAGGCAGGTGATCGCATAAACTATCGTAATATACTTTTTCAACGTATCCGATAGCTACTAAAATTAAGAAAGAAACAACAATTGACGATAACATCATCACCACAAAACCAATGTTTCCCTTATTTATGTTTTTTCATAGTAGATCAATCATGCAATACTGTGACGCCTTTGAAATTATTTGCGTGCCAAAATTTATCTCTCTGTGACAATTGCTGGAAAGGAAAAGAAACAACAGTTGCTGGAAATAAACAATTCAGGTGTTCCATGTTCTCTACAACATCTTTACAGGGAAAGTTCTCGACTGATTTTTAATTTGACTGAATGTGTTTGATCTATTCTTAATAAATAGAAATTAAACATTTTGTGCAATTTTTCGGAAATCATTGAAATATGGCTGAAAAAAGTCTGCCCGTTGGAGACAGAAGTAAAAAACGCCACGATTCATATGAAGTAATTTATTCGGACTTGGAAACTACGTCGTCATCTGGAAGCACCATTGTTAGTGAGAAATCTGCAGCATTGGAGTCCTTTGAAGTCCTCCAAGCACCTGATTGTCACCACTATGATCATGATAGTGACGCTGCGGCTGCCACGGCTTTGATTTCTCCACTGTTTGGTACCTGCATTAGCTGTAGTCTGTTGAGTGAAGTGGAGTCATGTAACCATTTGGAGCCCTTCCACCGAACTGGTCTGTTAAAATTGGAGGAGCACTTTGCCTCAGTTAGTGGAGTCACCCATTATGCCATTGGAGCTGCCATCAAAAGGAGTACCTCCAAGCTTCCCATCTCCCTTCAAAAATCCTTTACAGGCTATTGTGTCGACGGCGACGGAAACTGTTTTTTTTCCGCAGTGTCATTTTGCGTACACCTGGACGTTCTGTTCGGAAAAGCAATTAGAAGAGCTGGATACCTTGCCATTCGACTGTTTCCAAGATTTAAGGATCGAGTGGACGAAATTGAAGGAGATTTGAAGACTAAGCAGTTGACAATTCTTGCTTCCGATGGGAAATGGGCTAATAGCCAGAGCATCTTTGTGACTTCGTACATTTTAAAACGACCCATTATCGTATACTCAACTAAGTTGGGATGCAGTGATATTGATGGAACTCTCTATGATGCTGTGGGATTGCCAACTTCCAAACCAATATACATACTACTCCGGAATGAACACTTTGAACCTCTGCTATTGAACACTGCACATGCACGCCCACTTCCTGTAACTATTATCCCTTCGGATCTTTGCGTGACTTACAAGAAATCCCGCCGAAAAATTACTAATTTACCCGGAAGTGCTAATTTTGCACCGAAACCTGAACCGATTTTAGTCAACCTTGATGATGACGAATCTGAGTCTGAGAACGAAGATCCAACCTGCAAGGTGGACAGTGTGCAGTCTTTGGATACGACAAAGTGGAAACTTCCAACTTTCACAGGCCTGATTTGCAAAAAACCGTTAGTTCAAAGACTCACATATTTATACACTGCTTCGATTTAATTTTGAAATAATTAACGAGTACTGACACTTTAATTTTTTTAGGTTACTATTTGAAAAATATGAAGACAAATATTTTTCAGATGTTCTCAAGCACCTGAAGATCGATTTTGATGACTACGTGGGAAAAGATATTTCTTCCATATCAAAGAAGATCGATGAATGTGTACACAGTAAGGATCCATGGAGATATTTCACTCAATGGATTTTGCGTGACCGGAAGCTATCAGTTCAAAAGGTTCGCAACATTGTAACCTCTCTTTACATGAAACAGCGCTACAAATCGGGACGGATTCAATTTTTTGAAATGTTGAAGTCGACTGGGATTGGAAGTGCTGCCCTGCTGTATTACCTACAAACTTGTGACAAAAAATTTGGACGATTAGAACTGCCAGTGGAAGTTAACTCAACACCGGAACCAGGTGAGAGTCAATCCATAGATTTTCTCACTAGCAAGATAATTGCGGACAACTTGAAATATGATCCAGGCTCGAGGGATCACCTCAACGGCTCAAGTGTTCACAGCAACGGCTCGAAGGATCACCTCAACGGCTCAAGTGTTCACAGCAACGGCTCCAATGATCACCTCAGCGGTTCCGATGACCAACCTACTAGCTTTAATGATCAACTCAACAGCTTCAATGATCCCCCCATCGGCTTCAATGATCCCCCCATTGGCTTCAATGATCCCCCCATTGGCTTCAATGATCCCCCCATCGGCTTCAATGGTCACCTCAACGACTTTGATGATCACATCTACGACTCCAATGATCACCTCTATGACTCCAGTGATCACCTCTACGACTCTGGTGATCGCATCATCGGTTTCAAGAATCACAAGATTGGCACCAAAGGCAGCGGAATTAGTGAGGACGTCGTCAGCTCTAATTATTTCGACAAAGTCGCTAGATGTCAAAACAATCACCACAATTCTCACAATGACTTCTCCAGTCGTCATAGCAACATCTCCAGAAATTCTAAAATAGAATCAAGGAATTGCAATGGCAGCCTAAGTGTTCACAGCATCATCTCTGGAGAGGAGAGCAACATTGATGATTACTCCAGCTCCCGCGATTTCGACAATGACTGTTTAAATGACAACTGCTGCTCTAGCCAACACAACGACGGTTCCAATAATCAAAACTACTGTAACAGCCACAAATGGACGTATTCCGGAGGCAATTTCTCAATCATTGGGGATCAAAGCGCCAACGATGGTGATAATGGGTTCGAGGATGGTAGCAACCGCAGCAGAATTGGCATCACGGGAACGACAAATGAACTTGGAGTCAACACCAAGGAAGACAATTGTACCTACACCCGCTCGAAAGGGAAAATGGAAACAGGAAATAACTCCAATAGTCATATTAACAGAGACAGTGACAGCCGAGATACCGATAAAAATCCTGGCGTCACATCTGAGGATTCTGCGACGGAAATTGGAGATGTGATCCAGCATAAATTATCCAAGTTTCAATCATTGGATACTAAATCACGTGGCAACCATTCGATTGCTGAAAAAGAAATGAATAAAGCCCAACCAGCAGTCTCCAAGGCCATTTGCGAAGTACTAGGAATATCCAAAGAAGACCTGGATTATCAACCTCCTGTACGATTTCAATTGAAAATCCCATATTCTAGTTTTCGCCGTGGTTTTAAATTCAAAACGATGAAGTTTAGAAAAAAACGATGGGCTGCAGTTATAAACAAGGCAATTGAAAGCGTCCAGGGTGCATGTTCTTTCCAAGGAACCAAGTCTCCATACGTGTACTTAAAAAGTTCGGGGCCATTTTGCCGGCTCGAAGGAAAATGTGGAGGAAACTGTCAAATAGAATTTTTAGTGTATATCCTGAAAAGACCAGTTAAGCACAAAATAGTTAAATGCGATGTTTATTCCAAAGGAGCGTTTCATTTGATTCAAAGCAGACCAACGGGGCGTCAGTTACGTGGATACGACCGGATTCTGATGAAACAAAAATTAAAATTTAGTAAAGCAAAAGCAGTTTATCTTGAAAATATCAGCCACATTACTGGACTTCGGGCACTTCATCAAAACTTTCCTCAAAAAACGGAGGAATCTCTCCGGAAGGCGCGTTCCGAAATTAATCAAGACTCCAGACTGCATCCTGACCCAGCACAAGAAATTTTGCATCTCAGAAAAAAATATTTCGATGAAGACGTGCCGAATAAATTCGTCCAGGGATACATCCAGCATACAAATATCACTCCTGGAAATTTCCAACTTTTAATGTATACTCGGAAAGCTCTCATTTTTCATTCGGAGCAGGTTTCCAAAGGTTTTAATGTAACTTTTCTTGATGCAACTGGAGGAGTCGTTAAAAAAGTTTCAGATAAGGCGCCCCTTCTTTATGCACTAATTGGAAGAAACTCGCAGAATATCAGCTACCCGATAGCCGAGTTTTTGGCGGAGGAGGGGACCAATGTAGACATAATGGAGAACCTGGCTCGAATACGGAGACATATTTACGAACTGAGGAGCAACTCTGATCGACGATTCACAAATGTTATCGTAGTTGACTGGAGCTGGAGTATGTTACATGGTGTGAGCAAAGGGATAAATATGCTGGAAATAACAGATTATTTGGATAATTCTTGGAAAGTTCTCAATGGAAACTTAAAATGGGACAAACGTCATTCGTGTATATTTATTTGCACAAGTCACCTTATTGCTGCTTCAAAACGGTTACTTGGAAAGAAAATTGCTGCAAGAGACAAGCATGTAATTAATCTCGCATTAGATTCGATTGCCAGGATTCAAGAAAGCTTTAATCTTGTAGAGCTTGAGATACTTCTAGAAGCTGTTGTGCAGACGTTTGGTTGTGAATATTTATTTGAAGCGCAACTCGAAAGAAATGTTAAAATCCTTAGGACACAGAAGACTGATTTGGAGGTGATCATGAAAAGTGAAATGGACCCCCTGGAAATTATACTACCACCAGAAAATGAGAGCAAGGTTCCCAAAACCTTACGTGACAGGTCACCATTCTACAAAATGTTTTACAACATAAAGTCCCTGCAGCTCAGCGCAGGTAATGCTTTTGTAACTAGACAAAATTGTGTTTTCAATCATTAAAACTCGAAAGACCAATTCATGGAAATGACCTTTTTCAACAGAGCGCGAGCCTGGAATGGTCAAGAATAAATACTTCAATCCGGAAGTGCTGAATGTCATTGGTAAACACAAAATCCCAATGTTCCCATTTTGGAGTGCAGCCATTCCAAGGGGTACCCAGAATCCTTCATTCATACGGGAATCAAACGCAGCGGTGGAGTCTTCTTTTAACCTCCGGAAGCACGTGTCCGGAGCCCCACCAAACGCACTTTACACAGATTTTGTAAAATTTAGTTATACTTATCATCAAAGACTTCTCATGGATGCAGCCAACAAAACTTTGTTGACAAATGTGAGGGCACAGACCGGTGTGTTTAACGTTTCAACGGAATTGAAGACGGAAAAATGGAAGAAACAGAGCAACACCAGACGCACAAGCAAGCACTTTTCATCTCCAAATGCAACCTTAAACAGTTTCCAGAAATCATGTAAATCAAATAATATAAAGATTCCAAATTTTTCATAATTTATAGTAACCATTGTAAATTCTTATTCCATATTTTTGTGTATGTTTTAGCACTGAATCTCCCCGTGTACGGTTTGCCAAATGTTGGACTCACATGCTACGTTAATTCTGTGATGCAGATTCTCATGACACTTCCAACATTTTCGTCGCTGAAAGCCAATAACAACCTCGCGTCTCCACTCGATTGCTACTATGAAGCCCTCTTTGGCGAAAAAGTGGACATTCCCACAGCAAAGAAAATGAAGGAGGATTTGGATGTCGTGCTCGAACACAAATTCGAAACTGGAATTCAACACGACGCGCACTACTTGTGGACTCGTTTATTGCAGTTACCGGGGATATTTATTATCAGAAAAACGTTTGAAATAATCCTTTCAGATGAGCGGACATGCATCGACTGTAACCACAAAAGTATGGATCTTGTCATTCAGCATGAAATATTTGGAGGAATCAATGAAGCCATTAATAAAACCTTAAATGACTATGGAAGATCTGAGAGAATGAGAGGATTCAATTGCGCTTCCTGTAATTCTGAAAACGTTGACAAAACCACGTATTTGGAGGCTCTGTCTGATTAATTGCTACTTGGGAAACACCAGCAATCAATAAGTGAGAATCAATCAAAACGAGATGCTTATCCAAAAGCAGACGTGCCTCGTGAGTTCAATTTAGTCCAGTCTCAGCTTCAAGTAGAAGCCCGATATGGAACTCGCCAGTTTGAACTTATAAGCTTTTTAACACATGAGGGACAAACTACCGGTTCCGGTCACTACCGCGCTTACATAGTTGTTGGAAACGAATACTTATGCTGCGATGACGACAGACTTTACAGAACAAGAAAATTTAAGGGTTTGGTTTATTTTCAAATTTTTCGTGACATAACAAACTAATATGTGAAATTAGTCATAATTAATCATCCTCTTGAAAGTAATAATAGATCATTAATAAACAATTTATAGTATTGTATTAAAATTTAAGTTATGAGCGTTACAAAAAAATAAAAAAAGGTTTAGCGATCAAAACGGTCAAACGATCAAAAGAAAGGTCACTGAAAGCACGTGTTAATTTCATCATAATATCATCCTCGTTTCCGATAAAACCAGCTTAAAGCGATTACAACCATTTGACAATGGAGAATAATCAATTGTTGCCTTCCACGATCTTATCTTGAAAACTATACGATTCTCCGTAGACACCCAGTTCCCCATCATTGTCAGCTCACATTGTTTCCCCAAAATGAGTGGAATTTGACATAAGGTAATCAATGGAAGTAAGATGTTTGTTTGGTTGGTTTCAGCAAGGAATGAAAGTTCTCCAAACCAGGTCAAAATATTGGGGAACATAGCCCTGCTGGAAGGGATCCTCCTCCATGTTGAATTTCTGGAACACTATAGATTTCAAATGTTACTCCAACATGTTTTCCGCTGGTGGGAATAAAGCAGCTAAAATAACAAGTCAAACAATTAGTCATCTCATTTCATAGGTTAATTTTAATGCAATGTTGAAATGGCTGACCTGAGATGTCAGTGAAATAATAAGCGATTTCCAAATCCCCCTTTTGAAACTCAGTAAGTTGTTTGGAGAAACTTCGAGTACCTGTGCCCACTTCCAGAAATCAGACTTCTCCCCAGTTCTATTTGCCTTTCTAGTCTGGTCATCAAATTCCATGAAAAGGGGGAACGTGTACATGGAGTTAATTGTTAAATGCGTAGTGTCCTTGAGCGGTAGGTTTCGCAGGATCTGCTGGGTATAGGTAATTTGGAACCTTAGTTTTCCAAGAATAATTTCAAACAAGTAGTTCTCGATCTCTGTGATCAGCTTGTACTCAACCCTGTCAGATATGTGGGGGGTCACCGGAGCGGTAATTATTTATGCGATTTCTTGACTTGTAGGCAGATTTCTGGTTGGAGAAAATGTCGGAGAAAATGTCTGAGAAAATTAAAATGATAACCTGACTCAGATGCGTTTTTAATGAAGAAGGCAACCCATTTGGAGAAATTTGGCTTTACTTGAGGGGACACCAAATATTTCCTCTATAGTAAAGGGTTGAGGATTCCATCCTAGTTTGTAGAGACATTGGAAGAAGTAGAGGGTTGCTCTCGAACAGTGAGTTTTGTATTGCGTGAGCTCAGCATCTTCTAACACACTGCTGTCTTTGAAGTTGACCTTCATTTTGGGGGTGGGCGGATCAATTTTCTGGATCTCCAAGCGACTTTGCATGGGTCCAACTTGGGGCTTCCAGACTTCCTCCCAGAGATGACGCATTGCGGCGGCTTGTTGGTGGATCATTCCTTCGATTAGTTTTACTGAAGTTTCTGCAAAATCAGCATCCGCCATGTAAGCGACTGGGTAACTTTGGTCGTTGACAAGTAAGCTGTACCTGGATCCATTTTCTTTTGTTGAACAAAGTATGTAGAGGTTGGAACTTTCTGAACATGAGGCGAGCCAAATGAATTCTCCAATGTGAACAGAAACTTGGAGCTTCCGTTCCACTTTGTCTGTTTACAGCATAGCGGCTTGGATCATTGCATCGGCGACAACTGGCTGAATTAGGAAGGTATTTGTGTCCGTGGGATCTTTACCTCAAGAAGAATTCCAGCCTCCCTGAAGGGACTGGAATCTTGGATTAAATGGAAGTCCCACTTCTGGAAGCTTCTCGTAAAAGTCCTTGTTGTCCAGTTTCTCTCAGGACTTTTGAGCTTCAGTAACGTCGAGTTTTGATATTTCTTGGGGCATTGATGGAATAACTGGGAGGAATTTTGCGGAGGCGTGAGAAATCCATTGTCCACCACCAGCGGAATCACTGAGATCGAAATTAGAGATGTTGACTGCATAGCCCATTTCCTCCCCATCTGACTCATCCAATTCTGCAACAGTTTGGAGGATGCATAATTGAGAGTCCTGGAGTGCAAGAGGTGCTTTGATTTTGAGACCTTGTGGTACCACAGGTCTTCGAGGATGTTGAAATGTGTCTCCAAAGCCTTGAACACATGAGTGACCTCCAACCAAACACTTCTCCAGAAATCCTGCTCCAGGAAAAACCACCGTGTTCCCAATCACGTGGTCCTGTACAAAATCTGCCTTCCTAATTGTTTCGACCTGCTCGTAAACAGAAAATCCAGACGCGTTTGGAACAACCTTTCCAATTAGTGGGTAAAGATCCCGTAAAGGTAAAAGGACGGGTCGCGTGTTAGTCCAAATGGATTTCCGGTTGAATTGGTAGAATGATTCTTCACTACTTGCCTTAGATAGCAGCGGTCGAAACCCTTCCAGTCAATTTCTCCTTTCCATTCAGACAGGTAGAGTTTGGTCAAGCTGCAAATAAGAATAATCCAATCATCTTCCTTGCGACGCAGTGATGGTAAGCATGTCACAGAGTGCCCCTCGATGTTTATCATCGTGAGTGCTGAAAGGACTGGGTGAGGTCCCACCTCCAGAAATAAATTACATGCTTCCGTTTCGACTATCTTGCAAGCATCCATACACTTAACTTTTTCTCTGGTGTGAAGTACCCAGTGGTCCGCATTTATATTCTCCACTTCCGTAAGTTGACCTTCCATTCCGGAGATGTATTTTGGAGCGTCTTCTTTTACTCCTATTGGTCGTTTCACTGTCATCGCAACTTTTCTGTTAGCTTCCATCATGGGATCCATGTGACGAGAGTGGAATGCGAGGGTGGAGGCGAGCATAATTGACTTAAATTCTACTCCTCGCAATATTTTGCAAAGGGAGAGGATTATCTGCCATCGAAAATAAAAATTGTACCTCGGCACGGGATTTTTTTGCCATCGAATTGGCATTTTTTTCGATGGCAAGATTCTTGGTACAAATGCCATCGTAAACGAGGAAA
>JAQIXX010007083.1:0-11327 GCA_034700605.1 Willowsia nigromaculata | reverse complement strand
ATTACAATTTAAGAAAATTTTATGACATGACACGAAAGCTTGTAACATGATTCATACAAATTTTGTGATTTTGGAAAACATCTGAATAAAAATCAGTAGAGAATTATATTAAAAGCGCGAGTATATCGAATATTGATGGAATATCTACGATCAGCAAGTGCCATTTTTTCTCGCAGATTTAATGCTCCTCTTAATATGCATTCTTTAAATGACTTGAACCAACGATTTTCCAGAAGAAAAATGGCATTGACACACACAATCAGTTATGGCTGTAGCAATTTTTTTTGTATGACCGAGCATGACTCATAAAATGATTTCATGAATCATAAAAGTAATTAAAAAGCAACCCTCACCTTCAACCTTCAGCCTTTCACCGTTATGTCTATATAAAAAATTGGTGTTTACATCAAGCATTCACGGTTGACTGAATATAAAAATTGGATCAATATTTATCAAAAAATAAATAAATTATACTCACTGCTACTGTCCATGTCAACACAACCATATGAGATGAAATGCTTATTATTGTGTAAGATGTATACAAATTTGTAGAAAAGTAAGGTTAACAACTTATTTTAAAAAACCGACTAGATCTACAAAAATATAGCTAGAAAAGGAGTCATTAAACCATCCATACTTCCGTCTGCTAGGAATCCTTTCTGTTTCCTTTCAAATTAAAAAATTTGAATTGAGGCAGATTATTGCCACATTCTGAAAATATATCATTGCACCCATTGTCAGTCGCACATGACAAACTACTAACCGATATCTACATATTGTCATCTATCTTAAAAATGTGAAGTGGATTATAAAATTAAAACACGAAAAATGTTTCTGTAAATTACTCAGTGAAGTTGTGTTTTATCAAAAACATTTGAAATCTTACTGCACGTGTAAATGGAACATAAACGTTTTTGCAATCAAAATTTTTTTAATTAAAGAAATCCTGCAAAACAATATGTTGTTGTTTACTAAATTTTTAATGAGTTCAATAAAGTTCATCTTGCAAAAAAGTCAAATGTCACAGTGCGTATGAGCTTGACATACTAATTGGAATCGTGATTAAGTTTCCAATTTCCAACTTGTGAACAAATATATAATCTAATTTGTCCAGTTTTTTTGTTATTTGACGCTTGAAACAACATAAAACTGGATTAATCCGATAAAGTACATTAATGGAAACTTACAAATAAGTAACTTCCTACTGCAAAACGAGCTGAAAACTGAGATTTAATCCGTCAGTCGACTTTCAAGTATCAAGCTTATACTTTTAAGCTATTAACTTGCAGATACCAATTTTGTAATATTTTCACTTTTTTGGCAGTAAAATCATGAAGTCATTTAGAGTCACTCTTGTGGTAGCCATTGTTGTATTTTCTTCTATTCTGGAAACTGCTTCCGGTAAGATTTTTTAAGCCAACAATTTCTCCAACCAAACGTGTACAAGTACAATTAATTTTTACTAACATTTGATAATGGGATTATGATGGTCTCGAATGTATTTTGTAATTAACTTTTACATTTTTTAGGATGTGCTTGTGAATACATTTCGGGCGGATGTGTACTCACTACGGCACCAAGGGAGAGAAACAAATGCAGATGCAGATACACAGGTGCCTGGACATGTTATGGCGATGAAGTTGAGTGCACTGTGGGGCAATCCTGTCCAGGAGATTGCAGATCATTTAATTGCTGCCATGTGGGTGGTGGCGATTGTAATGGATACCAGACGTTTTAGGGATGCCTGTGCATGCACTGTACGATATACTAAAGATTTCGCTAGACCAGAATAGATACCAGATCGTCAATGATTTTTCGGGTAGCTATGAATTTCTTGCATCTGTACAAATTTCCACACCCATAAGATACGTTCGACATACAAAGTTGTTACATATTATGTACAATAATCTTTTAAAGTTATGTGATTTGAAAATATTTACAGAAAGAATATATAGTTGAAATTGTGATAAAAATATCTAATTTTAGATAATAAAAAAATAAACTGCATATAGTGAATTATTAAAAAATGTAGACGTGCTAATTTGTCTTAGGCACTGAACACATGCTTAGCCCTCACATCATGCCAATTGTTTGTGACACAACAAGCCAAAATTATGAAAGTACTAAATTATAACCACTAGCTGTATGCCCGTGTACAAGTGGATGAAATGAAAATGAAAAAATAATCATAACAAAATTTTAAAAAATGATCAAGGCTATCTCCTAAATTGAGTTCATACTGGAAGTATTGAGTTGGCAGTAGAAACAAAGTGTATATGCAATAACATAATAATATGGATTTGAATAGGTCAGAAAGTTTGCAAATAGTTTTGCAATATTTATTTCGTTTGGATTCCATTTAAATATTAACCATTGCTGTTAATGTGAGGTGTATTCAAGTAAACCTTTGACAGCAAGAAGGATATGACATACTGCAGTTTTAGGCTCATTCTTAACATGCTGGTCAAATTGATAATTTTACCGCGTGGAATTGTTGGATCAATTTTACTTTTTGCTTACTTCTAAAAAATTTACCCTTCTATTGGCACCTGTTTTATGGTAAAATTTTATACAAGCATGCCGAGATTTCCATTTGATTGAAACTTGCTGCCATCCAAAATGTGACAGCCAACTTCTAAAAAAAATCGGAATTGTGATTTACGTCATCATTCGCTTTTAACTGTTGGAGTTGCCCTTATTCATCCAAATTTTGTAAGATTTTACTTTTCATATAGAAGTAACCTGGAATCCCTCTCGTGTTAGCTATAGTTGCATTTTCATCTGTCCTTTACATCGCTACTGGTAATTTTTTTAAACGCTTGAACAATTGGTAACCTAAAAAATGCATGCAATGCTATGAACTTGTATTATTCAATATCTCATATTTCAAGCAAATTGTCGCTGATTCTTTTGTGGTTAATTTTTACATTTCTTTTGTTTTAGGATGCGATTGTGATTACCATAGAAAGAGGAAATATGCAAGGTAATTGAAAAAATATGCATGCAAATATGCAAAAAAAATCGGCTAAATAGGAAACAAAATAGGGCAAAATTTTGCAAATTTTACCTTATTTGTATGTAAACTCTGGCTGCATTGGATGACGAACGGATATTTTGCTTGTTATATTTTTTAATAAAATCTTAAATCTAAAGCCTTATATCCATAGAAAAACGCACGGAGATTAAGATAGTATACAATTTATTTCAAACATATCGAAGAAAATGCTTACAATTAGTGGTTAAACATGAAACTAGGAACTTTTTTCTCGTAAGCCGGAATTAATAGTGTTGCCGTAATTTCAGATGCAGCACCAATGATCACTGTATACAATATGTGGGTTCAAGACACCTTGGTACACCTATGTCATGTCATTACAAATATTAGTATTCCAAGTTTTTCAAATACATTTAACGATGCCAGCACAGCACATCAATTTAATATTTACTGCGTGTAAAAGTAATACTGAAGAGACAAATTTGTACTATTTAATTCTAACATTCCTCAAAAAAATATCTTGTTATTCTGCAGACATACAAAAAGATCTGGCCTTAGAAAATAGCCAATGGATTTACTAAAACCTACACGTACGAACTACTGTCAAATATTTTCCATGAATTGAGATAAGGACTGCAATTAATGCTTCTCCACAAAATAAATGTAAATATAGAACGCTTGGACAAAACCTACACAAAGTAATTGAATTTTAAATCAATTTTGATAGATGCTTGTTATAATAATTAAGATGAAACTTATAAAATCATTCTAAGCAATTTCGTTATCCCCTGGCACTTCAAACAACAAGGCTGTACTTACATAGTGAGATTATGAAAGCTTCTTGTAGAGCATGATTTGTCCATACATAAATCCATCACGATTAATCAAGGCATTTTCATAGGTATCAAGCATACTTTAATATTCTATATACGGTCAACGCTAACTGTAAGAGATCCGTTGATAGGAGACTTTCCATTGTAGGAGACAAAAAATCCAGTCCCGAAAATACGCAGTGTAAAAAGTCTCCTATAAAGCGCAATTTGCGTTATAGTGGACTGAATTTGTAAGAGACCAAATTACTGTAACATTCACAACATTGAGTACTGTATTCTCACAACGTTCATTATTGAAACTCATTATCAGTACAGAACACTGCCAAAAAATGACATCATTTTGTTAACTAATTGAACAACTATGGTTGGTTCTGACTTCTGAAGTAGGTACAAGACTTATATCCATGAAAAAGGTTTTTGCAAAAACATTTAAAGATTTATTAGCTGTAATAGCATCAACAATGGTGGCAAAAGCACCAAGTTAAATTTCACTAGAGATATCTTCAATATAGTGACAACTAGTCCTCTAATATTGACAGGTGTATTTTAGATAGTGGCACGAAACTTTTTTCATATTCAAAAAACGGTTTTTAAACTTGATTGTTACCTTTTAATTTTGGTAGCTGTAGACAACCTATAAAAATAATGAAACCACAAAAAAAAAAAAAGAATCCACCAAAGGTGCCACCTAGCACTGTATATTCAATTATTCAAACTCTTAATCTTAAGCAGGATATCTGCAATAAAAATGCAAATACTGAGCAGCTCCAGCATAATAAACAATAGCCATAAACTCACCAAATCTTTATTTCGTACCTTTTCCTCAATATTTTCAGTAGGATTGTTAAGAATATATTTAGATGAGCACACTTGTTTGTAAAGTTGAAAACACCCTAAAGAGCTCCATTGTTTGAAAGACTTTAAATATAATTTGCGTTTAGCCGGATACTCATGAAAAACAGTCTGAATGTGATTCCTGATATTCATACTTGTGGCATATGAAGATTGTAATGCATAAATACCCGACCCCACGATGGATCCCAAGAATTTTTGGAAATTATTATCATACGTTGATCGACCGCTTCCATGCCATGCGTAAAGTTGAGGTGCAAAATTTTGGTCGTGATTTTCAAAAGTGTGATACGCGTTCATCAAATTAATACTCAACTTTGCTAGCGTGGCATCGCTGTGGTCACCAATATAGTCTCTATTTGAATACAGAATCCCAAATTTTTTAAATCTTTTACACTTGTATATTGTGTTATTTTCATGCTTGTAATGACTCCAGTTTTCCGACGAATTTTGTGGAAGCCTGAACCCATACCTCATACAACCAGTTATTGTGAATACCTCCCCCAGCATTGGCAAAGTAGCAAAATACCATTTATTAAAAATGGTGTATGTGACTCTGTCGGAAAGTTTTATGTCCGATGTACGATATGGCAATCCACCATTCACATTGTCCACATGCCCTTTGTCTGCACCGGAAACATGCAATTTAATGTCGGTAAAATCAAGCAGATCCCGCAATGATTCGGGTACGTAGCCTGGCCCTGGCTCTTTCGCCATGTAAGTGAACATTGTGGACGTGTACGCCATCTGAATAAGCATCACTGAATATAACCATATTCCAACAAGATACCAGTTTTTCGAATTTAGACGCTTTCTGTTATCATCGCATTGTTCCAAAAGAGTTCCAAACACCCAAAAGTACGAATTTTTAGAAAGCTGCGTCAGCTTTAGTGTGAGTCCTACAGATAGGAGACTCGTTGCTACAAGCAGCCATCCTTTCCACTCAAATGGCGACAAAAGTGAAAAATATTTGTTAAGTGAAGTACTGCGATTTCGTCGTCTGAAGAAAATTGTGTACCGAAGGCCAATATAATCAGCCCCTAGTGATATTATATATTTATGATTAGAGGGTATATCGTGTGCAAGTTGCCACACTGGGTGGATAATTGGTACTGTAAGATTATATTGTCCAAAGAAAATCTGCAAAAGACAGGACTCCGATAACTGGAAACAAATCCCAAAGACCTCACATGGTTCCCTATTCAGCCCATTATATGGACACTTGGAAAGATCAGGAATACTTTGAGAGCTTTCCGTCTGGTCAAGCAAATGTATAAGCTCTCTACGTGGTAGCGTCATTTGCTGAGGTTTCACTTCTTTCCAGTGAATCTTTTCGTTGTAGTTTGGGTTCGGGATAAAACATTGGAGACACATGCCCGACACGTGAAACTTTTCAATGTGTAGCAAAATTACCCTAGAGACCCTCTGGTGGGCCCTTTTCTTGAGGTAATAAGATCCAAAGAATTTGTTTATTTGCAATTGGGTCACATGTTGTGAGACTGGAACGAGAACGAAGTCTGGTACGTAAATCTTCCGGTACTCTAAAACTAAAGATATCCCATTATGGACGGTGTGGCACTGGTGCCTCTCTGTTTGGTAGAAGTCCAAATAGCTTTCCCCCACTTCCGGAAGCTCCAGAACACAACGATCGCTGTATTTGATACGGGAGAATGCAAATGTATAAATCGGTGTGATATCCTTGTAATCGCTGACATTCCAATACAAACTTTCGTTAAGGTAAAATTTAGTGATTCTGGTGATGTTAGTCTCAGAAACCGTGTAAATACTGACACATGGGTTGTCGCGCTTTTGTTGATGACAGAGATGCAAAATACTTTGAAACAATTCCATCCACGATATTCTACTTCTGGAAAAGTGAACTGTACAATCCAAAAATTGATTTACAAGCGGCCAGTATCTGTCGAATTGTGAGTTTTCATTATCCTTAAAATTAACTGTAGCAGCCAAAGAAAGATGAAAGACAACCAATCTAAAAATAACGAGAGTACTTATGAAAACCTTCATAATTCAGGATTTTGTTTAAAATAAGATATTATAAATGCAGGCTATTTTTAGCCCGTATTTGCACCAGTGACTATAGTAAGAAGATATTTCCAGTCTATTTTTTCAAGAAACGAAACAATTTTATTTTCCCTGAAACGAAAAAAATGGTATTGTTTGTGACGGCAACAGTTCTTCTATGATTAACAAGTAGAACTTTTAACTGACTGAAACTGTTTTATGGTAAATGCAACGTCTCTCAGTGGTAACTTGTCCTCATTATCGAACACTTTACACGTGCTGGCAACACAACATTATTTGCTTTTCGTTGGTAAATTTGCCAAGCTCTTTGATAGGCAAGTTAAAACAAAGCACTTCATTTCAGCATTTAAACGTAATTAATTCATTTTGTGACTCATTATGTTCCTTTAGATATGACGCTACCATATGGTGTTAATCTTGTTTGGATTCCGTATTATATCAAGTAAACTGATTGAGAAAGTATCAGAATGTGAACTGTATCACTTGCAGTGTCGCAGGAAATCAAAATGGCCTTATTTGACAATATTTGACAACTATATTAGGCTTTTCTGATTTTTTGATAATGAGCGTATCGAATGTTAAATATAAATGCTCATACAAAAATTTTCTACTCTACAATAGCTTTCGAATGAGCTCACACTAGCCATTTGTCCATATATTCTACAGCTGGCACTATTTGTAGGTCAATATGTATTATAAATCGTTTTTACAAATTTGTTGTGGTTGTTACCTCGATAGTCTAGAGAGTTCCACATTTTCCTGAATATTAGAATAATAAAATATTAATCACAAAAAAATTACAAAAATTACAGAGTTACATAAATTATGTATTAATAAAAATTTGGCCATTTTCATTCTGCTGATTTTTATCAATTTGACTTTGCTAATCCCGAGAAACTTCTAAACGAGTGTGCATTTGAACCACTGGAGTAATATTACCTTTAAAAATATTTTCCGGGTCTTTTGTCCCTGGTTTTCTCTTATTTCTTAATTAAATCTCCTGTTTAATCTCTTCATTAATTGATTTCACTTGAAACATAATGCTTAAAAGGCAATTATTGTAACATTTACGTAAGTAATAGAGATGGAACAAGACCAGTTGTATGAAGTTTTGTCTCTTCAAAATTATATGTGAGAGATAAGTTAGATATCAAAGTACTCCCAGACAGCTTATCGTTAATTTTATTAATCCTTATTATATCAGATACCGTAAAATACTAATCGTGTAGTTTGAATAAGAACTCTTTAGTTTTTCACTAAAACGAAAACACTTATCAACGACAGGCATAGGTTTTTGTACTCTGAAAGATAAAAAAGTATTTCATAAGCACCGCTCAAAATATTTCAAAGGCTTAGATTGTATCAGTATTTACTATTTATTGAACAAATATACATTTTTACAGAGTAAATATATTTATCTAGTATAAAATATAGAGCCAGAGCTTATCACAGGTGCCTTTAGATAGTAGCAACATATTAATTACGTACATGACTGCTTGCAAAGTCTTACTTTGCGTGTCTGAAATCGTTATGACATATTTCGTGTATGTATAAAGTTTTTGCAGATGTAAGTTTGCAGTTTTCCTCTGCAAAAGTTACGTTGAAGAAACTGGCAAGGCTAGTGAAATTGTAAAATTAAATATTTATATGTGCTATAATTAGCTGCATGTTAAATGTTATAATGCCTACATAAACAAGTTTATTAAGTCGATATTATGATTGATTACTGAAGTGACATGTAAGCTAAAGATCTCGTGATCCATTTTCATTTGTTTTGTAACCCAACCCAACCTCATTTAAGTATCTAATATGTGACATTTGTCCTCCCCATTGCAGAAGTTTACGATTAGAAAAGTAGTAAGCCTTTAGGCTGATTTTTTTTGGCTCAAATCAGGGGCCCAGAATCTTCTCCGAATCCGAGGAATTTTCTCCGAATTCCCGTTCCCATTTACAGAATATACTAAAAAGAATTTCGCTCGCTTCGCTCCCGAAATAAAGGTACTTCCTCCCCCAAAAGCTAGCTCTATTTAAATATTGATCATTTGGATGATTCTGGATAAGCGTTTTCCATGTATTCTGATTTGGGCTTACTTCTACACTCCAGCACTAGACAAAATACACTTAACACTAAGACCATCAGTTGCCAAATGACTACAGCTAGCAAACTCTCTAGTTGGATTTTGTCTCCTGGTATTGGCTTGTTAGGATTTGCGTTCTCAGGAGATAATCCATTATCATACCTATTAGCCAGCAAAGCCCACTCCTCCCACTTACTCAGGAGTCCATTTTCAGCAATCCTTTGGTACGTCTCAAACAACCATACTCGATTCATCGTATAAACTTCTATGTATAATCGAGTTGTCTCTAATGTTTCTGGTAAGATGTAACAATCTGCATTCCTTTTTAGAAGTTCATTAACAATCAAGTATTTAAAAAATTGTTGCTCTCCTAGAACGTCAAAGTCCCTAATAATAGCAACTTGTTTCATTGCAAGGCTTACCATCCCCAAATAATTGTAAGACTGGTTAAGAGTGTAAAAGCTACTGTTCAAAACATCAAGTAAATTTTTCTCTTTAAAAAATCATAATAATCAGTAAATGGATTTTTTGAGCGAAAATGCTCCCAAGCTATTTGATAACCAGATATCAGCATTTCTCTCAAAGTGGAAAATACTTTGGGTGGATTTGGAATGGTAAGTAAACTTAAAATCTCGTTTCCGTAATACATCCCTAAAATCATTCCCACTAGCTGTAACAGAATAATCAGCTTACTTTGAGAAATGTATTTTGGTGAAGTTGCCCCGATACATGAACCATAAACCTCGAAAAGGACGGTGGCATTGGGAAAATTTAATTTCTTCCATGATTCGAAAGCCGAAACTACAACAACTGCTGCCAACACAAGTCCCCAAACCTCCAAGGTGAACGGATTAGTCCAAGTTGAGAAGTTAATCCAAATTTTTCTACTCTTGAGATCATTCCTGTGCTCTAGGCAATACAAAAGTTTGTCTTGTATATCAGTATTAAATTTTAAACCACTGAGTCTCCTGTAATATGAGTAACGATGATCGATGTAGGTCACATGATTAATAAAATATTGTTCCGTTTCTGTTTCAGCTGTATGTTCCCATGTGCTTCGATTAAGCTTATTAAGAAGGTTTAAGGTGATATTGTGATGTAATTTTACTAGAATCGATGACATTATAGCGTTGTCACAAATCCAAAAATATTTTGTGAAAATGAAGTCCCCGCATGCGAATTCAATATGTTCGTATATCTGAAAATATGACGGAAAGCTAGGAAACACAATAGCGTTTATCTTTCTTTTGTTTCCAAGCCTAAAAATCTTTCGGTGTAATTTTACGGGGTTCATTATGGATATTAAAAAGTTGTCGTTAAAATTTCCAGTATTGGATTCTTCATTACAATAATTATTGCATAGAATCATGTATCGGATTTTCAATGAATTTCGGAATGTTTGGATTGGATAAAGAAGAATTTTAAGTGATGGCCAGTTTATCTGCTTTTTGGAGAAAAAGTTTTCATCCATAATTTCTTGTCCAATAGGTATATTAAAAGTTGTAGCTATGAATATAGTAGATGGATGCATTCCAAATTTAGCAAACTGATCAACATTCCCTTCCTTACTTTTTAGAATAATAGAATGAAAATTTAGACGGTATTTGAAAGGAAAATTGTATTTTACAGTGACGTTGTGACCGTGGTTAAATATTAAATGATTAGATTTGTTTAAAAGCAAATGACAACCTCTTAAGTCAAAAGAAACGAAAAAAATATCGTAATCATTCGATTCAAAAGAATCAATTAGTTTGTGGATTGTGTTTCTTAAAATCAAGGTGTTGCAAGCGTCTTCACAAATTGTATGTACCACACAGTAAAATAGAAGTATTGGAAATAGGTACATTTTTATGGACTTTAAGTTAAATACTATATTTGTAGTTTTGATTTTAAAGGTTTCCAAGGTTATTAGTTTCAAATTTGTGGGATTATTTTTAAATTCATTTTGATCTTGAGAATATGAAATTAATAATACTGCCAAAATGTAAGGAAAATTTATTCTGCTATACTCACTGTTGCCCTTATACGCTGTGGGACATAGCAGTAGCTCTGAAGGTGACTTATGAATGGATATTTGACACTGAAATAAAAGTTAAGTGTATTATCCAGTCTTAAAAAACTAATGTCTGTACTCATGATTTATGAACAACCTGTTGTCAGTTTTCATGACATTAAGAGATTTTTCGTCGTTCTTCAAATATAGCAATAATTTAAGGAAACGTTGCGGTATGTTCTAATATATTATAAAGTGTAATTCTCAATATTCAGCACTTCAAAAAAGATATGATGTAGTGGATGGAACATTCCATGATGAATGATGAGAGTATTCAAAATTAATAAAAGATTGTTATAGTCACTACTGGAAAGAAAAGTGTTGTATTGATATGTAAGTTTTAACACATCAACTATTGCTCAACGTAATTCATTACATCCTGCTTAAAAGCGTCCTCTAATAGCTCTTTTCTTAGAACTTTAAAAACTTTGGTAAAATTGGTAAAAACAGAGTAGCAGTGCTCTCCTAAGTTA
>JAQIXX010007082.1:0-11331 GCA_034700605.1 Willowsia nigromaculata | reverse complement strand
TTGGTATATTGAATCATTATGTCTGAATCAAATGGTAGTTGATTCAAATGGATTTGAATCTTTTGACAGTAAACCATGATCATGGAGTATGTGCGATTCCAGATGGTGTGGTTCTACGTACTGATGTTCGTAGACACCCTATTAAATATTGTTACAGTGAAGACATGTCTATGTACATGGTTAAAATGAGACGATGCTAATAAAGTTGTAGTAAAACCGTGGAAAGTCTTTGGTTTACCACATTAGTATTCAACGTGAAGTATAGCTCATCGGGGCAGTCGGGAAAAATTTAGGATCGGACAGTCGTTGTATATATCCTTTTCATCATTACTGAATTTACCCTACTCACCTCGAAAATGTGGTGAGATTATATTTTTATCTAAAAATGTCATTTTACGATACTAATGGTTAGTTTGACCATTCATAGCATCAACTTCCAGTTCATCTATTGTTGAATTGAACTTTCATTTTATTGAATTCCTATTTTTAGTCGGGATAAATCTAATGTTAAATATTTATTACAAGTACAATAACAGAACTTGAATGAATGTGTAGGTTTCTCCCTTTTGAAAAGTTTTGAAGCTGAAAATTACACTACAGCCGTGTCCAGAGAAAGAAAGATGGAAAGCTAATCACGACCAATGCAACTCAAATAATAAATCCATAGAAAATAGCTAAATATAGGCATATGCGTGCATTATTATGATTACAAATGGTGGAGTTAATAAACAAATTGTGGTTAGTGGTTGCACAAATACTACAATAAAATAAAAAATTTCTGAAGCTATTTTTCATTAATGCTATCCTTTACGATATGACTTGGTAGCCTGTCAATGTTCTTTCAATCATAATGCAATGCAGAATTACATCCTTTTAGATAGTTAAAATTGTACACTGTAATCAATGATTAAATAAATGCCAAATTTTTTGTCACTATTTGCAAAGCAATATAATATATATAGTATAGGCGTAAGTACATAAGACAACAGACCAGTTTACATCTTCACTACACATAATGCAGTACTACCCAATTTTTTGATGCGGAATCTTTTATACACTGGTACTTCCATTAAATCACTGAAATTAACCGCTTAATTTTTATTTTGGAGTTCGCTACTACAAGCCATTACGAGAATTAAAAATGGATATGGTATTCAATGCAGTCTGCATTGCATATATCTTATAAACAAAGTATATTTAGTCATAGCTGCCCATGAAATTAAAAAAATTTGCTCTGGAATCGAGTGTGAGCTGAAATAATGAGTCAATTTGAATGCACCATATTACCCCTATCTAGTGAAACTTTGTGTGAACACTGAACAAATATTTATTATGCAGTCTGCACTCTGCACACGTTCTTTGTCTATGACATTGAGGTAGAGCGAGAAAGAGACAACAAGAGATGACACCAATAATGTTAAGTGCAGCTTTAACCGAATTAAATGAATCATTCGAATAGTCATGCTAATGAGAACTTTCTAAAATTTTCATTAAAACAACCCTTCAAACTTTTATAAATGAAGCCTACCGGTGTATTATACAATACAAGGAATTGTTTTGCATATGTACATAAAATCTCATCAAATTTGTCATCATTAAATGTATTGCTTTGATTCTTTGAATGTTTTACGTTTAAAATCACAAGAAGCAATTTAGCTTATTACATAGTTATCACAGCATGTGGAAAGGATGTAAATTGAAAAACTAATTTTTACAATTCTTTAGGTTGGATGCAAATGAAAGAGTTATTGCCGTTGCCCAACGTATTTTTCTAATTGTTTTCTTGTTTAAAGTCATGTACCATATACCATATACATTAAAACTGAAAAATCTAAAGCTGATGATGTCATTTCTTTAGTTTGCCATGGATCAACAAGTATAAATACATTATACTATACATGTTTGGAACATACAACATCTTTTTTAACCAAATCATATAACATTATGCGATAGCATGTGAATTACATTTAAAAACTCGGGATGTCCTTGGAATATTATATTGAATCTACATGTAATTTTTTTTATTTTTAGCAATCTTAAAGTTCCATGAAGTAAGTTGGTCTTATGTTACATTTTTTATTATAAACATATGTATGTGCAGCATTAAAGCCATGTTTGTGAAACACGCCATACAATTTGCACTTTTTCACAGGTATTTCCGGATATGGAAATTCTTCTGAAACACCAGTTCCGAAAAACCAGAATATAAACCCCAACAAGAATTTTGGGTCAGGCATTTTTTCTCAGAAGCGATTTCTTTAAACTCCTCAGGATTTAGAGTAAGTTTTTTGCTCACCAGGGATTTTTCAGAGTTCATCTGGTATACCAAATGCCTGATCCTGAGGCATTTGTAAGAATTTCCTTGTCCGGATATTTCCAAACGTTGCAACGCAACAAAAGGAATATACGGCAATCGCACCATGACCTTAAGTTTTGAACACGAAAAGTAGAATAATACGCTTCACTGCATTGTATACTTGAAAGGAACAGCAATCCTTTGATCCGTGTCAATGTACTTGCCAGCCTAATGGCTGACAGAAGCTTACTAAATACGTACAGATGGCCGATGGAAATTGGCAAATTGTTTGCGAAAGAACTTCTATGGCTAGTATTTTAAAATTACGTATTACTAGGATGTCTCATTTTACGAAACTCTGTGTACATGCTGAATTCCTATTTTAAAACTATTCCTAATATCTTGTGTACTAGTATGTAAATATATTTTTAATGAATTGAAATTTGATTCAATATTCTTTTCTCTATATATTATATCTTCTATATTGGATGGAAATTCCAAACATTACAGGGAGAAAGCATTTGTATTCATTATATTTGCCATCCTAGTTGGGTAGAACAGAACGAGTTAATCATATGACAATGACATCAAACATTTGCATATGTAAATATATATCACTGCTTGCATTGGCAATGCCAATTTGGCATTATCAAATTCCGCGTAAGGTGCATATATGTGAAAGTATATACATGAGCTTAATGAGCCATGAAGTTACAAAGCAAGGTTTTCAAGTTCATTGACGTGTCGAAATTTCATGTATTGGTTACCTACGACGATTAGGTATACAAATCGTATACAGAATATACCAGCAGGAAGTAAACGCATAAACCGAAAATCTGAAGGATGGCCAATCATGTAAAGTGAAACGAAAAGTGACTCTGTTCACTTAAATATTTTCCATATTGTCAAAAATGAAAAAAATAGCAAAATAACCATTCTAAAAGGTAGAATTCCATAATTGCAAAAAATCAATTCAGTAAAGCTTCTTAGAAAAGCTCTTTTAAACCCATTAGTGCAAAACGTGGACAAATCCTCGAAATTGTTATTAGAAAAGAAATTTCGTTTATCTTTTAGGTAAACAGATGAAGAAAATGGCGTAAATGGTAGTCGTTCATAACCAAACTAGGTAACCAAATTATGTCTTGACGTTGGAATAAAGAAGACGAACATCTTTGGTGGAATGATAGTCATAACTTATGACTCATAAGTATGCGATAAAAAGAAGTTTATCATAAATAAAATAAATGAATCAAGGACTTTAAAAATATGCATGAGTAAAGAAGGCAACTTTAGACATGAGTGGGATAAAATCTTTTTATGACTTAGGCATGACTGAAAATCGATGACCATTCCGCAAACGAGGCTAACAAGCACTCATGACCATATCAGCAATCTTGACATTAGGATTTGTTGTGAATAAAAAAAGTTCAAACCTTTCACTTGCATTAATATGTTTCGTAGAAAGAACTTTAATCCATCGTCTCGGACTTCAGAGAAAACTTAATCATTTTGTTGTCCAAACACCTCCCTGCAATAAATGCAAAAGCCCGAGTTAAATGAACTCTTATGAATGTACTAGAACTTGAGAGGAGTCAAGATTTGTCATTAAAATGGGTTCATTCAACTGTTCAAAGCCCATTGAGGATACTAAAATGCGCATTACTAAATCAATTTTGTGTATATTGAGAAGACAGGTACGTCGCTGACTTCCGTTTACTTCCTTCAGTTTATTTTTCATATAAATTTTATCGAATGCAATATAAACACGTGCATTCTATGCTCTGATACATGTACTAAATCGTTGAATGCTGGAATTGAAATTAAGTGACTATAAAAAAGTTTTTATGCTGAGTGCGCGTGGTCGTTTTCATAACTCCACAGTTTATTTTGAATTAGAGAAAACTTCAAAATATATTTTATTGAAATTGAATAACCGCAATACAAGTAACGACTGTAGTATATCTGACAAGTGCCATCACTACTTAACTTATGACGCATAATTTATTCTTAATACTTATTTTTCATTAATGAGCTTACACGCCACATGCACATCAAACCATTATTTAAAAAGGAGTGTAAAAAATTAAATATAAATTTGTATCTTCCTGCTTTAAAGTGGGGATGTGTAAATGATTGTATTCAGCCCCGATCAATATTCAGTAATACAAAATATTAAATACCAGTAGTGTTATCAATTCTTTAATTAAAAAATTCCTATTTTTATCTTGAGTGCTGGTACTGGCTAACAAACTTACATATTTTGGGAAACATTTCATTTTAGATACTTACACAAACCCTAAGGATTTTAAGAGTTTAATTTGTTTTTGATTTTTTGAATAAAACTGAAGGAATACTTTTAGGTATTAAGTCATATATTCTTTATTAGTATTGATGTAAAATTCAATTTAAACTTGCAAAAACAGATGCATATAAGCTCAGTTTTGAGACAAGGAAAAACATCTTTTACGCAATATATTTACTTTACTCTTTATTTTGAAATTTGTACGTCTAAAATCAATTGAACAGTGTCTAGTCTAGATTGTTGTTTTTGTACAATGTTATTACAGTTTATGAAGCATGCATCATACCATATCCGCTTGAACACACAATACTTCCAGGAAAGTGAACGGCTATATTTAGTTACTTCATCGACTAGATACTAATGAAAACTGAGCAAATAAAAGAGCTTATTGCAGAATGAAATAGGAAAGTGAAGTGGGTGGGCATGTATGTAGTCTTCCAATAAGTGAAAATCTACTTTCACTACGTCTTTTCACAATTTGTGAAGAAAAGAACACGAATGGTGACATAATACGCTTTTTCATATTTTCCATCAGCTTACGCGCAGCAGAAATCAAAGCTTTCAATAGACTCTTCGTAGAATCCGGTAGTCCGTTTTTGCAAAGAAAAAAATGTTTTCTTTTGTGATTTGGCTTTTCTTCTTTCGATAACAATACCTCTCAAATAAAAAAGTATGTTTTAAAATGAAAGTCTATTAACGGTTAGATATTGAAGCATAATATTTATTTTTATTTGGAAGCATTTCTACGAACTTACAGAAACCCCTTTCCCCACTTTCTCTTTGTCATCCAACTGACTCAACCAGTCACACTTTCCTCATTCTCATTGTCTGCCAAGTGCATAGAACCTTCCTCAATCCTCCTAATACCAACAGTATCCTCGAGCTCGAAAAGCTCTGTTGCTTGAGGGCATTTCACTACGGTTGTGAGACTTGGGTCGCCACAACAATTGGAAATATTTTTTGTACCAGTTCTTTCCGGTGTAGAGCTTCGTCTTCGTCTCCAGTTTTGCTTTTTCTTAATGTTCTGCCCACCTAGTCGACGGGTGTAATGATTTTTGTGATGATGAGATGAGGACTTTAGGGCGAGCCTTTGTGGCGTTTTTCTTAATGCTCGGGATGCAATGTGCTTAAGAGATTTACGGAAGTTTCTGCCGCTTGCACAGTACAAGAGAAAATTCACTGCAAAGTTTGTGTTGAACAGGATATTCGCCCAGGGCTGGAGAGCTCGCAGGATGTCTTTCCCTTCTTGAGTTCCCGTCACAGACTGTCAATATTTACGAAAGAGAAAAGGTCATAAAGAAAAAAATGCACAGTGAAATCAAAGAATCCTACTGGCTAATTTTTGTTTTCTGCGGGATATACCCAATTATCGATGTAAAAATCCATGCCACTAGTTTCATATTACATAATATTATCCCATTGCACTTCGTTTGTTTACCTTTACCTTTGCCATTATATCTAGTATGAACAAAACTTTCATTTATTTCCACTTCAATCTTCACAATTCTTCCATTCTGAATTTTGGTGTTCTGCTCAAAGATTTTCCGCATGATAAATTGATGAATGTGTTTAGTCATACGTAACTTTAATTCATTGAGTAAACATTATATAATGTATACATACATATATTGTTCGGATCTATTTAAATATGCGCTAATGAATCCAAACAATATGGCATTTTGGAATCATATACTAAATGTTCGTTTAACTAGCTGGAACTTGGCACATAATAAATCTATAAGCCGTGTATGTATAATCAAAAGTTTGTGTGTAGTCTGGTGAAAGCTCTTGATGTGAAAATATACAAGGAAAGCAATCACCATAATATGCAATTGTTACGAATTTGCCACAAACCATAATGAAAAAAAACCTTGGCAATTTACTCATTAATGATTTTATGGCATAGTAGAATACAGATATATAGTCAAGTTTACAGAAGGATCCACTTTTCAATCCAGATTTCGCCAGAGAGACGTGCTTTCTCTCAGGGTCATTATCATTCATGCCATGTAACCCGCAAGCCACACATCCGCTACTCTGTTTCTCCTCACACCAGCAAAACTTTTTCGATTACACATAACATTTAGGCAGTTGAGCATGAAAAGCACGTAAGAGTAACCTGATCGTGAGAATTCTACTTTCTATTGATAATCCAACTTTGCATCATTTTTCTACTTTTATGAACTCTTGCGTGCACATACAACATGTAAAATGAAAAATAATTAGCTACAGACACATCCCCATAATAATAATTACCATCATTTTTATAATCTCTCTTTTTACCTGAATAAATTGGGTACAGCGTATTGCGTGCAGAGGAAGATTCAACACGAGAAATACACTGGATACCAAGAGGAGTGTTTTTGTTACTCTAACTTCTGATGAGGGATGGTGATAAACAGCTCGTGGCTCTCCTCGTCGAAAAATTGAAAAATCACGTTTCACAATTGTGCCATTATTACCCCTCCGTCGTAATATCGGCTTAGCAGCCTCAAACGATCCTCGATGGACTAAAAAATACAGAAAAAGCTTGCAAATTCCAACTAATCAAACTAAAGAGGCATTTCCAAGGTTTTCTGAAAAATGTCTTCTGATGTTGGCTGCGTAATGTGCTTTGAATGTAAAAATTATAAATAGGCATTTGCATAATGTCTATTTACATTTTTTACATTAATATGTCACGTCAACTTACCTTCATTTAGTGTCGTCTCAGTCCCATTTTTCTTCAGAGTAGAAGTAGCGGTGTAGCGACAAATCCCAGTGGAAATATCCTCGAATCTGACACACGAAGCTTCTCTAGTATGCTGTTGAAGCTTCCAGTGACAAGCTCTATTATTCTCATCAATATTGTCCTGGAAACGATGATTTCTAATGCCATTGCCAACGGTGGAATGATGCTGTTGGGGTTGCAGTAAATGCGTATTTACTATATTAGTTGGTGGTGAATGTCTACTGCTTTGCCGATTATCTGTTACCACCAACATTGTTGACCTATTTGTAGATGGTGACGCCACAATTTGTTGCCGCTGGTCCTTCAATTTCCATACAGATATGGAAATTCTCACGTTAAAGTAAGTTATCAAGAGAAACGGGACAATGAGCGTGACTGCAGTATCCAAGTAATTGGCAATCTCAGAGATTTTAAAGTAGTGCTTTGGTACTGTGCATCTGTATCGGCGACGAATGCCGCTCTTGAGGTTATGATTCAAGTCATGTTTCGAGGTGATCGAAGGGAAAGAAGTCGTAAAAGTTTGGGGTTGCTCAGGAAATAGCTCATTACCGTTTGCGTCCCTTACGGAATATGGCGGATCTGTGTAAAATTTAAACTTCTTTTAGAAATGAACAACTTTTTTTATATAAAAAATGACTTGACAACATTGCCGGAATCTAGGCGAATAACGGAAATGGAATATTATAATTTATATGAAAAATGGGCTAGCGGATGTGAAGGAAAAGTCTAACATATTATTATCCTTCCACATAACTTTTTGTTCGGGGTGCAATTTCTTTCTCAAAATAAACTTTTTAAATTAAAATTTTCCTTCAAGATCTCAAAATAATCTTGTGTGTACACATGCTCCCTTTTTTGCGCGTGTAAACTAAGTATTAAGACGTAAGATATTTAAACAAGTTCTCAAATATGCGGTTAAAGTAAACTTGCAGTTTTCATCTATAGACATATAAGCAAGGACAAAGAATGAATGTATGTTGGAGCATGCAAACATTTAAAAATACACATAATTATGTTAAGTAAAACAATAACAGCCTGCCAGCCAACATCTCGACCTTGACATTGAAACTGAGTTCTTGCATAGTTTTTATTAGAAAGTAACAGCGGATGTTGAATGTTTTGTCTATCCGACCACACAATCATTATTTTTTTTAAATCGCTTTTTTATGAACTTAGAAATGGTCAATAAACACAGGATTTTATTACGAAAAAATGATAATATATTGCTTATTCTGAACTCACCAGTATTCTTATCATTGTGATCATATTGAAGCATATTCTCCTCTCGTTCGTTTTCCTCCATTATCCCATTATCATCGATCAAGTGAAAGTAATCCCACTTTTGCCTCATCTGCTCCTTCTCCTCTGATGTTTCTCTGTGTGACACTTTTATTGATCTATTACCGTTATTTCTATTATATAGCCAGTTTCCCTTCTCCTCTTCTGATCTCATTTGACGAAATGTAGGATCTGTGTTTGGATTTGTGCTAGTCATTCTCCTTCTCATGTTTTCTCCAATGTAATCCTCCTTGTCTATGAAAGGAGTCAATTCTTTGATGTCTTGGTTTTCTGTTTCCGCTTCGCTTATTCGAACATCATTATTTTGACGATTAATAGGATCGTGATATAAACTATGATTAGTTGTTTCAGCCTTTTCCACAATGGCCTTAGATTGTTGTTGGCTTTCATTTTGGTGTTGGTGTGAATCCGCAGACAATGGTTTTATTTCGATTACTTTTGCAATGATCCAAGCATAAGAGAAAATGAGGAGGGCAATCATAGTCAACGCGAGTATCCCTTTCTTTGCTTTTGACCTGGTACAAATGCGTGGCCTTGAGAATGGATAATGAACTGCGACATAGCGCTCAATTGAGAATGCAACCGTTAGGTAAATGCTCATAAAGCAGGTAACTTGACCAAGGTACATAACAAGTGGACACATGAGATCTGAGGTTATCACTCCACCATGTACGGTTTCCAGCCAGACAGCAAATAAGTTGAGGAGGAATCCGGTGTCACTCACTGCCAAAGCGGATAGATAGTAGGAGGAAGATTGACTTCGGTATTTAGAGTCAAAGCAGAACACTGCGAGGGATAAAGAGTTTCCTAAAGCCCCGAATAGGCAGAGAAGTGGGGTGTAATACTTATCGATGAGGAGACCCGTTTGGAGCATTCTGTTTTTAATAAGAAATTTTAATATTTAGACAAGGCAATTAAATTAAGTGAAAGTAAGTTGCGAAAAGCTTTGAATAATTAATTGCACAGATACTTGTAATCAAATTCTATCTGTGACGCAAGATCACCTTTGCTATGCTCATCTCTGAGAAATTCTCCTAAGGGATTTCAGTTGAAAATAAATTGATTAACTGCATTCTCCTCAGTTCAGTCTACTAAATTGGATTTGAAGTGCTGGTTTGCATAAATTATGTTCCACAATAACTGAATAGCTGACAATCAAATGAATGTGAAATTTTCGTGCAATTTAATTTGTTTGATTTCAATTTTTCGTTCTAGTGTTGAAAAGACTGAAACGGAGAAAGGAATTGACGTCAGTATAAATCAGACGTTAATAAGTGATAGAAAATACACTAAATATTGTCATTACGCGATACTACGTCTCATCTGTAAAGTTCCTAGAAGTTAGATTCCTACATTTAACCAAAAATATCTAATCCGATCATAGTTTGAAATGAAAGCAATGTGACAGAAATGCAAAAGCGGAAACAACTGACTGGAAAATGTATCCGATTAAACCGTTGAAAAGGCAAGAACTACTAGAGTTTTCCGGAATGTGAAAAACACGGTTTTCATGTTAGCTTTATTTATTTTTATTGCTCACTTTATAGGTAACTTTTTAATCTAACATGTTTACCCACGTTAAGGAAATAAATATTTTAAAAGAAAATTTGTCATGCTTGACGTATATATTATATGGTGGAATATTGTAGAATCATCGGCTAATTTATATATTTTGTATATAGAAAAAAGTGGGTGTGAAATCTTTTATAATACAGAAATGTTTTTTAATTGCCGAAGCGTAGTGATTTTGTAGAGTTTCTTACTTTTGTGAACTTCTACGTGATGAGCGTTGTAGAGTAAATAAAGAGATGCACCTAAGATCAAAGAGAAAGTTTTGTTCGTCAAGGGAATCCCCGTGTACATTGGGAAATTGTAGAGAAAGGAGAAATCGCCAGAAATGTCAGGTGAAAGATGGGTAGCTTTTTAATTGCATGATGGTAAATTATTCAGCCATGAAGTGAACAAATAAAAGCTTGAAAATAAGAGTCTTAAGCAGAATTTTGGGGCAGTGGGTGAACCATGAACTGCTGAGGAAGATATTACTTTTTTTGGATGCAACTAGTTATTAGGATGAGTTGGATACTATATTGTACCAAAATTCGCAATGCATTGCCTACAGTCAATTTTAAAATCGTATAAAGGTGAATGTTATGTAACATTTCATGTGAAATCTCATAATGTAATATAATATAATGAGAAACGGAAAGACTCACCGACTTGCGAGGCCATCGGAGGAAGAACCCATGTGCCCAACAGAACCCATGCTTCTGGCGAAACGCTGAACAATACGAATTAAACTTCTCTAATTAACTAGACTCAAATCACTTTGATGATGGAGCAACGACTCAATTTTCATACTAAAATAAGCTTCCGGTAAATTTTTCCAAAATATCTCGTACGCACGTTACTACAATGGCTTTCAGTCTGCAAGTTATTTCTGCTGCTAAGGGGTAATTTGATACACCCGAGATAATTAAGGATTGCAAAAATCTTCGAGGGTAATGCCATCTGAAAAACGATGTGAACATGTAACAACAGTAATTAATCAAGTTAGATCTTCTTTACTGAATTATACAATGAGCAAGCTTTCATTAAGAATGATGCTTTAGTTCTATTATCATTATGGTAAGGTTCTAATAGAAAGAAAATGATCTCTTATGTGCTCCGCAACTGGATAGCCACTCAACACTCGCCTACTTCTCA
>JAQIXX010007081.1:0-11333 GCA_034700605.1 Willowsia nigromaculata | reverse complement strand
CATGAGAATGCTTCAGTTTCTTATCGAGAATTTGAAAATTATCAAATCTTCAATTGAGGCTTCAGTTGCAATCGTTACTTCTGGTAGTACAATATACACTATTTATAGGATCAGTACTTTCCATAATTTGTCGTGCCATTTCAATGGGAGCATTCTACTTTCTATAGGTAATGCAAAAAGTTTTTGATTCTGCAGTTTTGCAAGTGAATCCTCAATCCATTTATGCTATGCTATGGATTACATATACCGAAAATAGAAAATCAAACACTGAATAAAGTTAACGGCAAGTGGATCATTAAACTATTTAATATACAACTTTTTATATCCATCGTTAACTCGACAATGCCGTTTATGTACCTCATTAGCTTTCCTAATGATACTCATGCAAAATGTAAGAAAAATCTGTTTTATACATAGCACAAGTAGCATGTATAAGTAAAACCTTGGATGAAATATTATGCTTTATTAAACCTAACCATTTGTTAAATACTCACATCCACAAAAATCCCAGTCTTGGTGGTAGAAAATGGTATTCAAAATGTAGGTTTCATTAAAACATTTTTGTATAAAATGTCTGCAAAGAATGAAAGAAACTTTTGAAAATTCGGCGAAAAGTTCAAAAACTAAGTAAGCAGTTTTCCATGTATGAGGTGAGTATTTGCCGAAATAACGTTTTCTTCCAGAATTTCTATCGTGGCTCACTTATGAAGAAGGATGATATTTTTATCTTTCCATTAGTAACCTTACACTTTGAAGCTTTCAGCCACAATTGTGTTTGGAAACAATATTTACAGACTTACAGACAGACAGACAGATTATTAGATCAGCACCGATAGTAAAACTTACTCCCAAAAACGAAATTAAAAGTGCTTGTAATTTGGACTAGTTATTCTCCTGAACTATTACATGAATCATATTACATCGCATAAATGTTCATTAAGATGCTTAAAATTATAACTATTAAATTATTACATAGATCATATCATATAAGACAACAAACAACCATGAAAACAACAGACACAACATACATTTTTACATGGGAAGTGCTGGTTAGGAAATGAATCCTAGTGTTCAAACAATTAACGTCGTAGAAATGTCTTTCTCATTGATAAACATTAATAATTCATCTCCACATCGTCACGATGAAATTTGAGAATGCCCTAGTGGAATATGTTTTGATGATTTTTTTTCTCTTCCAATTAATTAATGAATGTGCAAGTATAAACAAACAAGAAAACTGAAACTCTTGCAACTTTTATACCAACGAATATGGCATCCCAAATATGCCCAAAGAAGATAAAGCTTTAACAAGTTACTCGGTCAATTTCATGTTTATGTTGATAAAAATCATATAAATTGTGTGTTAGTTTTGCTTGCTTTCCTCTATACAAGGTTTTCATCTGGGTTCTACTTACTCTTATACATCTCGACAGCAAATAGTTCAGCCCGTTATTAAAATTTTCATTAACCAGCTTATTTGCTGTGGTAAATGGAATGCAATTTTTCTGCTCGTGGTATCATATGCATTTGAAAATAATTACAGTATTCTTAGTATATTGTATTAAAGTTTTTTCAGTTCTCTTTGTTCCGGTTTATGTGATTGCAATGCTACTGGTTACTAGGCGATCAAGAGCGCTGCTGCAATGGATACTCAGAAATGAGTGACATATAGATCTTTGTATGCCCAATTAACTTAGAAGTTTTAATGAGACAAGTACTATTGCGGAAAACCTTGCAACAATTTTGTAAACTTATCCAAGCTGGCTTGATTATTTGAAATTTCAGATGAATGGTGTTTTCCTCATTAACGTTTTGTCGATTCTGTTGAAAAAAGGAGGAACACTCATGCTCCATAGGATGTTTTGAAAATAAAGCAATTGCTAGTTTATATTTCTTTCTCAAATAGTCGCTAGTGTAACTTAGCATAAATTATGAATGAGAGGACAATATATATTATCTCGGTCTCAGTCAGTGTATTTTTGGATCGACTCAGGTAGAATATAAAACAACTTGTCTGAAAACTTTACGTGTTGACCAATTTCTAGTTAATTTTACTTCTAGTTAGTTTGTTGCAGAACAAGTTATTTTCTTCTCTCATTTCTGAAAGGGAATCCTTATAACCGTTGTGTACTGTTTCATTAACAAAGAAGTGTGGGCAAGAAGTAAACCGCTCAGTGGATCGTACGTTTAGTTGTAGTGCTGTTCATGACGCCGAAAACATTCAAGAGCACAACCTTCGTGTCATACAGTGATTGAGCTAGCTACACATTGTTCTTTCCGCAAACTTTTTAGACACAAAATACGTAGAAAATGAACTCTGGCATTGAAGAAAAAACTGTATGAAATGAATGGATATCAGATTGCAATAAAAATTACACTTAATCAAACTTCACACATGAGCACTAAATAAAAAGTAGAAGATATGCATTTTGATTGATTTCTGTTCATAAGTTCACGAAATTGTAAAAAAAATCTTTCCCAAAATAAATTGTGACTTGGAATTCGCGATTTCGTACCATGCCAAACTCGTCAAATGTTACCATGACATCGCGATTTGTGATATCGCTTTTGGGACGGTGATTCGTTATTCAGTGTATAAACACTAAACCTTCGCAAATAAATTTTTGAATATTTTTTTATTTTGTTATAACCAACTTATTCGAACATGTTTGCCATATCAAACTTTATTATGCGATTTATCAAGACGTGCACTTAGTACGTACGTACATTGTATTTTACGCGTACAAGTTATTTATCTATAAACAATTTTAAATATTCATTAGTTTAAATATCGGTGTCTGCATTTAACGAAAGAACATCCGCCTCCTTCCATGAATATTTCATATCTCTAAACGTACAACTTGTGTTTCATCTCAATGAAACCGTTATTATGTCACTCGTTTTGTATTTTAATTTTCAAAAGTAATGAACAGGTAAGAATTGTAGGAAACTTTCGGTATCGAGTGGAACTCTAGGGTTCATTAGTGTAGTACAAAGGATAAAGTACTAAACTACTGAAACAAACGAAACAAAACAACTTCTATTGAAGACTCTCCAATGAAGACCATTAGTTGTGAAAACTATTGCAGAATTGTTGCGTCCACTTTAATGTAAACGTACCTAAACACACGTGTCAACTGACTGCTCTTAACTAATGTATTTAGACCTACTCACAGAAGTTTCGTTTTTTCTAAGAAATTTCTTCGTTTAACGTCTACTTTGTCATGCTTTCACGAAGTAAATGGTTGTTTTTTGGTGTCATGACGTGCATTCTTTGTTGCACAAAAAATGCTAGTGAAGTTGCCTGTCACTTGTCGTCATTCATTCCAACACGTATCATGTTCCATGTCACTCAGGATCACTTCTTCACGATGACGCTGTTTATTACTTTGTCGTAAGATGGTGACATTATTCTATCTTGTTGCCTAATGCCACATGTCACCATCACGCAAGTAGCATTCTCATCTCAGACCATTATATACATTTGTCAAAGGAGACAACGAGAAAGTGAATAATGGATCGAGTAAAATCCCTTTTGTAGCTACTGCCAACACACTTTACTCTTAAAAGTGGGAATTACATTTAAAATAAGAACGACCAAATGTCATTACATGCTGAATCTAATAATGGGACTGTATTGCATGTACATATAACAAAACGAGCATGCAGATATATATATTACATATGACTAGGATAAAAAAAATGTGCAAAAAATGAATATTTGAATTAATTTGTATTTCTTGTTACATGAAACTAAATAAACCCACATTTTAAATAAAAATTATCTGCAAAAGTCCATATCCTGGCAACATTTTAGTCATGTTAATGTGTGTATAATTTTAGGACAAACTGTCATAAAAAGTAGATCTAAGGAATCGAAAAATCAAATATTATTCACATGTGTAACTTACTTGTTTAGTTTAGAGCGCCTAGTAATTCATTTCGTTATTTGCTGGGCAAACTAAATGGAATGCCTTCAGATTACATCGAAAATATTTGCAATACAACTCAATCTGAAAAACCGAACAACTTCAATCCTGGCTGCAGATCTGAGATGATTATTTTTAACAACCTCAGGCAACATTGAAAACTCATGCTAACATTCCCCCATAACTTTTAATAACTTAAGTCGTTAACCTTTATGTTTGTTTCAAGAGTTGATTGGTATAAAACGATCCATGCATGTAGTAGAGCAGTGCAAGATTATAAAATTTCACCTAACCTTTACAAAACTGTAACTGCACTTTCGACGCAACAGGCTTCAAGATTATTCCCATGAAATTTTCTTAAACGATCAAAGTAACACCAGACAGCTACACTTTTACTAAACAACATCCTCTAAAATTATGTCACTCTCCTTTGCATTCACCAGAAGATTGACAAATTCTATTAACAACACCAGAGGTTTTAAAAGCCAATTTGAAGTTGATTATAGTTTTCCATTCTTCTAGCCTTTCTTCTATTCATTGCTCATTGTTCCCCAAATTGCAGCACACACTTCCTCGTTAGTAAGGCAAAAACGATACAAACAAATTATCTCTAAATAAGCGTATAACACATAGCTATATTAGTTACTTTTATTGTTTGTATATTTGAACCATTTTAAAATGCAACTTATTTGCTTACCCATATTGATGAAAAGGGAAGTTGACAACACAAAGCACGTGCTGCTGGAATTATCCTCGGGTTGTCCTATAGCAGGAGACTGTTTATTACAAGAACTGGGAAATGAATTGCAATTACTCTCACAGCGGTCGTAATAAATATAATAGAAGTTGAGCCTAACAATAAACTACTTTGCGGTCGTTTACTTGCCACATCCTGAAATTTTAGAATGTATTTTTCCAAGAAATACAGAAAAATTACATGAAATGAATTTGAACTGAACCATAATAGTATGAAAATATAATGTATTGCCAAAACAAATTGTATTGACATGACAGAAAAAGGTTTAAAATTTCTATCACAAACTCAAAATTCACAGATCTCTTGATTTAGGAATAGGGAGACTATTCAACGAGCATTGATGAAAAACTGCAGAACATGTCGCGCAATCAAAACAAGAATTGCTTATAACAGGCTACTTGGAATTAGATGCGGATACATAAACCGAAAGGATTTGTGCATCCATTGATGTAAATAGGTCAGTAGATAATGCATACTCTTACAATGCAACACTTGTCATTAATTCAACAATGAGAAAGTTAGAGCACAAAAAGGAAATTTAAACCCGTTATCAAAAGGACTCCTTGCTTGTTAGAGGAAACTCGAGAGAGTATTTTAGTTTAAAAGCTAAATTTTGTGGCAAAATAAAAATACAAGTAAATAAAATCCTGCTTTTAGGTCACACTTTTGTAGCAACTGCTGTGATAAATAAAAAAGAACCGAAATAACAGAAAAGCATGAGAACCAACGACCAAACACAAAAACATGACCATTACAGATGATCGGTTAGACGAACGTATCGTAGACATTTGTGCGACAAAAAGAAGCAATTTGCGCTCAACGATACAGTATGCAATATGCATGAACCTCATGTAATAAAACCGAATAGAACTCAATGTTTTGAATCCTTATGGTTGCAAGCAAAAGAAAACTGTCAAATAGCAAAATGACTTGTAGAAAGTGGTGAAAGATTGCAAGTGATGCTTCTAAGCAGACAAGAAAGTCAACCCAAGGATATAATTATGATGACGATGATGACTTTATTTCCTGTTGTTTGTAGAAATGAAACCTACACACCAATTATTCTGGAGAGAAACGCATACGATGCCGTTACGCTGCTTTTTAAGATTATTTTTCTCTACCGTGGCAATATCAAGACTTGTCCGATGGATGAAATTTCATTGTTAATTTCCATTTCATAATATTAATAATACTATCTTATAGAAAACTGATTATTCTAGCTCAATCACAGATACTTAAAATATAGTCAGTACTACGACTAGGATTTGGAATACATGTAATATTTGCAAAAACCCTTCAATGTGGTTACGCGGCTGAACTTGTTTGATTACTCAAATTGGCTCTTTTCTAATTTACATACATACATACATCACTCCATCCTGCATTTGACCAACCTGGCGTGAAGTATATGCATTCAAAGGTTATGGCTCTGTCTATCTTCTAAATCTGAGGTCTTCAAACGCTAAACATTTCGAGTTATACAAGCCATGTACAAACTCAAGTTAAAGTACGAAGTAAAGCTAGTCAAAAATAATTACAGAGCTTCAGTTTTGATTTATAATGCATTCCTAGTTATATTGAATTGTTTGCACTTTTTATTTACTATTAGGTGACTTTGATTTCGAATGAAAATTGTTCTAATGATTGTATAAACGAAACACTAATATAATATAATAGCTAATCAAAATTATGAGGCTACATAAAGCGACTATTGTTAAAGCTTGCTTAAGCTAAGTATATGTGCATTTACATATTTAAAGAAGAACATTACATATATGGGTTCATTAGCAGAATTATTTTGATGCAATGAGAATCACGGATGCAATCAAATTCAGTAAACGGAGTTCTAATGTCAATGATTATTTCTCTTTGTCACGGGATCAAATGGGTAGAACATCAAACAGCAAAACTTCTGCACTCATCAATGACGGATAAAACGTATGAACAAAACTTTGTTCAAATACGGAAGTAAGCTCATCATAGTTTTTGGATCGATCATCCAAACAGAACGTGAGTCATGATTTGACGGAATACTATTCAGTGTGTTGCAGCTACAGTCTATACTATAGACTCTATAGATATATTCTTTTAGTAATTAAAAATTCACACTTTTGCTATTTACTGGTAATCACGAGTCTTTGAAGAAGGTTGGAAATTAAAAAAAGATCAAGGGGGTAAACAGGTCTCACTTGGTAGTCAGTAGTCAGGTTTTACTATGCTGTTCAACAAGCTATGTGTATGTTTACAGAAATGGTTCATTAGTGATTTACATTTGACAGGTTTTAGTTGAAAAATATATACAATACTTCTCCTATCAATATCAAACATAAAATCAGATACTGTTCTATTCAGTTTCTTTAAAATGCGCCTATATTTACAGAACTACTAAGTTATTTTCTGTTCTGAAATGAATACTAGAGATGAAAGTTGAAATGACATTGACTACGCAAGGTTGTTGGATGCTTTTACAATCAATAAAACGAATGACATGTGAACTACAATGTCCGTGAAACGGAAACGCGCTACTTCACCGTCAAAAAGGACTAGCTCCTAGTTACGATAACGTAAACACAATTTTTTTCCCCAGGAGTACCTTACCTAACTGTGAACAACTCAAGGCAACTGACAACTTGCTCAATACAAAAAATTATCTGCTGTATGTTAAGACTGGCTCTAAAGAAGTCCTGAAACCAGTATTTTATCTTAGTTGTCAAATAATGCAATTTTCAAAACTGCAAATCTTTGAACTTATATACAATGCCAACCAATACTTATTGAAAAAAGATTACCTCCTTCGGAGACGGATCGGAAACTATAGCAAAAACCAGTGCAGCCATGGTTGAAAACACTTACAATTTTGAAAGACTTCTCTTCTAACTCTTCCAACTTGGAACAAAAGATATTCTTTCGTTGTTTCATGGTAAAAGCTCATACGTTTTGTAAAAAATATACAAGTTGTATGCATAATGTTCACACATCCGCAAACCATTGAAACAGTAGCTTATTTGATACTAGCATTACTAAACAGGATTTACAGTATAAATTATGTAAGAGTATCTTAATATCTGAGTGAAACAAAGTACTTCCAATCGGGACGACATTATTTCAATACTTTATGCCACGAGTTACTATACTGTTATAAACTTTTTAAACCAAAGCTAAAGCATTTGTGGTTTGGGTTGGTGTGGTTTAGTTCGTGGAATTCCCATTTGTTCTAGTTAAGTATTGCTCAAACTTTTTTGGGGAAAATATCATTGCTTTCAGTGGCAAACTGAAGGATGCAAGGCTTAAATAGAATTTGCTACCTAGTAATGTACTTCATAATGAAATTTCATTCAGCTATGTCAATTAGGAATATTGTATTGGTGGTAGACACTAAAAGGATCCAATGACTGAGAAATGAATGTAATCTGTACATTGAACATGATCATGGCATAGCTAACTTTCACCGTCATTGCGTACACGCTTGGTTGCATCGAATCAAATGGGTATGCATTATAAAATAACACTTCATGCACAACATATCTCTCCACTTGATCATTGAATTTGCTGCTACTCATGATACTAATAATCAGTAGTCCAACATTCACGTCTGCATCTGAGAAAGATTTGCCAGTTTTAATGCACTTGACTTACGGCTTGTCGACAAGGTAAAACAAGCTGAGATGGTGAAACTTTTTTTTTTCGAATCTACTATCCAACGAAATGGCTGTTAGATTCATATTCCTTTAATATTGTTAGTTGTACATTTTGCAATAATTTTCCATAAAAAAACTCTGATGAGCAAAAAAAACGGGTCCCTGGTCAATACCCAATCCCTGATAAAAAATAAATCCCTGGGAGCACCGCTCCCGTGCTCCGTAAGAATTTCCATGTCCGCAAAATAATTTTAAACTGCTACTGGAAAAATGATATTTATAAATTGCTACGAAAAATAAACAGATGCGGGATCAATATATGAATTTACATGTATACATTCGTATGCACTTATGCATAACACGCTTCTCACCATTTGTCTGCATATGTCAATGCAAACTTTTATACGCAATAGTCTTGAAATAATATTAATGTTTACGCTGGTAACTACTACAACGCTTGTTAGCTGAAACATTATCCCAAATATTGATGTTTGTAGATACTCGGAAAAGTGAAACACATAAGTTCTAAAATTTTGCTTGAAGTGCACACGCTCATGAAATATTGTAAGTCTTTGGTACATCCAAGTTGCAAGACTTAGAACTTTATTATGTACAGGATTGCCCAATAAAAGATGCTTATAATTAGTAAATGTGCATATGATTAAAAGTAAAAACTCCGAAGGTCAATAAACATTAAAAAGTTCACTAGTTTTTCCTTGTATGCAACCAGTTTTTGTATTTTTCGCACTCGTTGTGTGCAAATTTTCATAGTCGGAACGGAACCAAACTGTAACTTTCACCAGCCGCATCTCTACATGTAAAGTTGGATCAAAAAATAAGTGACGTTCTAAGCTTCTCCTGTTGCAGACAAAACAGCATAACCAGTGAAACGTTGAAGAAGTTTTATACTGCATCTGTTATTATTAACATTAGGAACATATGATAATTTTTTGTTTTGATGTGGTAAGAGTGCAACCACTTGCTTGAAGAGCTTAAAGAACTAACTTGTTAGTTTTACAAACCATACGTGTGTAAATAGCAGTTTTCGGCATGTGCTAATTTCATGCCAGAAAAACATAGATTTGGGGGAATTCAACTAAATAGAAGTATTAGGCAACAGTTTCCCTGAAATTAATTGACGTGGATTTATCGATGGCTTCTCAAGCTTCTTTTACAACTATTATGTTCTGAGTAATGAGTTTTTTCCTTGCAAGGTTTAAAATGGTCGAATCATCTACGCATATTTGTAGCATGAAGGAAGTTATTATTCATATAACTCCAGCAGTGTAACGTCATTTGAAGGCTTTTGCAGTCTCCTTTGATGCAATTTAAGCAAGTAAATTAAGAAATAATCAATTAAATAGCATATCTGGGAAAATACAAACTTATCAGAGAGAACAGGAAGAGAATACTCATAGAAGGGGTACAGCACCAACCGACCACCACCAGCAACTTACCCACAAGATCAGAAAATTTCATTGAAAAAATAGCTGTTGGACAAATTATTTAAGTTTTATAACATAGTTTTAGACAAGAAACAGGGTCATAAACTGATTTTGTCAATTCGAATCAGAATTTTTTGAAAGCAAAATATTAAATGTTTGGAGCAACTCAGGATTTTATGGATTGGCAAAGAGACGCCTTTTTCATCAACGCCCACAACCAAGGAGTATTCAAAAAAAGAAGAAAGTGCTTTATGACGTCTACTACAATACTAGCGAATTTGTTTATTACTGTCAAATATTTTAAAGAATACCTTTCCATGAATGCAATATGGAATAAATATGATTAATGACCACCAGGACAGCATATCCGAGCCACCTTACTCGTAACCAAAGGAACACCTAAGTAAAATTTGAATTATGCCAATGTGATAACTAATATAGCTTATAAAGTTTCCTGTCTCAAACAAGAATTATTAAATAATTTTAAACCAGTAGTAAGTCATGAAGCTCCGGTTTAATCATTCATGGTAACAGGGATGCTGTTTTGCTCATTATTGCTTATTGATGTGAAAGCAAATTATAAATGGTGGTTTAATATGTGTAGTATAGTATTTACAAACAGACTTTATTTCCTTAAGTTTCTTGACGCAATAAAAAATAACACCATTTAGGAATCTTGAAGGGAACAACAGGAACTTAAACTGATAGTTTTGTGTGATTTTCAAGAAACAATTTGGAAATTGAGCAATTGTTTTTCAAATATTATTTATTCAATACATATTCTCCTCCGTAGGCCTTGGAGTTAGTGGGTCATACTTTTGGTTGTACTGAATATGTTCCAAAATTTCAAATTTATTAATCTTCATTCCAGCCGTTTCCTTCTTTGTGCCAGTATTAGGAAATAAAATTTGTTCTATTATTACGAACACCCGGTTATTCAAGATTTTCCATTATATAAAAGGCATATACAATTTTTATAATAGTCTTCTTGCAAACGAAAATTTCATAATATACCATTATGACAATTCTAACGATAATGCTCTTCTTAAAACCAGTAGCATGAAATCACAAAAAATATGTTTTGAACTAGTGTCGGCTTTCTAGTTATCTCGTTATCTTCACGAAGTTACAAAACTACCTTTTGATCCTTTATTGTAATTCAACTGCTTATGACACAAATGACTGTGAGGGAAAATAAATATTATATATTTGACTTTATTGGTCTCATTATTTACAATTGTCCCTGTATGCATGCAGACAACAGCCTAATAAAGAAGTTGCACGCGTACCACACTCATCCTAAAAGGATTGTATAATATGTGTTGTGAATTTGTATAAATTGAGAGACATCAAAGAGTTCTTCGCCAATCCTGATTTACGATGCTTCCTGCAAACAAAATTATAGGACAAAGTTCATGGAAAAACTAACAACCAAAAGAAATATAGCAATCAAATATTTCAGAAGGAAGCTCCAACAGACGTATCAATTTCAGTGCGTTTCAGGAATCGACTATTTTATTAGAACCACGTTAGGTATTAACGTATGGTTGATGAATATGATTGA
>JAQIXX010007080.1:0-11335 GCA_034700605.1 Willowsia nigromaculata | reverse complement strand
AGGGATTTTTCAGGTTGACCAGGGATGGCAAACTTCGTGCTCCCGAGCCATTTGTAAGAATTTCCATGTCCGATTTAAGGTATGTACCAAAAATTTTAAATTAAACGCTGGGGCGCCTAGAAACATGAGGGCACTTTTAGTCTATAGACACCTCGGTGTCAATTTGGAAAGGGTTAGTACTTGAACGGGGCGTCTAAAGACATTCATGAATTTTTTTACGTTTATAATTTTATAAATAGCATCTAAAAATAAAAATTTTCCATACAATTTGTGTACAAAAACTAATTCCCATTTATAAACATTCATATGGGAGGAAGAAGTTTTGCTGTTACTTCCATGTACATACGCAGATATACATTTTTGTACCTATAATAGTTAGCTTTATTAGTTAGTTAGTTAAATTCTAGATTTTATTAGTTTACGCACGAAATATTGTACTTAATCCTTATCACATCAGAGAGTTTTGAAATCAATGCGTCAACGGAAATGTAAGTCTTGCAAATGCCAATAATAGACAATAAAGAGAATAAAACTCAATCCTTGTTCTACTGATAAGAAATTTTTTTGTATCATACAGTAGTAAACTTATCTGTACTCTTATTAAGTTTGTTAAGCAAAATGTTAAAATTCCTAAAACTAAATCACAAAACTATTTAATAGCCACCATAATATGGTGTGACTGAAACTTTTACAAGTCGACAACAACAATAATAGTATATTTTACAAGAGCTCAACACTTCTTCTCTACATGAAAACCTTCAGCTCCAGCAATAGTATCCGCAGTAAGGCCTCCAACTGTTCATTATATTTTAGGTTTCTTTTAACTGTTGAAGAATGAACTGGGAAGCAATCATTTCATGATCATGTACCATAATTCCTGCTCATTCGTTGTAGTTGCTCCGACTGGCATTTGAGCAACATGATAGTCAGTTACAGTGAAGTTTAAGATGAAAGTACAGTTTGTTGTAGTTTCTCCGAGCCCACACTACTACTCACAACTGTGTTTTCGGTCCTGTGGATAAATGGCAGCCACTTTGGAAACAGTGACTTAAACATATCCCTAAATTTTTTGCTCATGAATGCATACAATACTGGGTTTATACTGCTGTTCGACAAAGCAAACCAACGGACCACCGCAAATAAAGTGTCATGTTCCCTACGGCTCAAATTCTTTTTCAAACTTGGATACCAAAAAATTATGTAGAGTGGGAGCCAACAAAGGAAAAATGCAAGCGTCACGATTCCCAGCATTTTGCTGACACTCTGGCGAGTTTTTCGATGCATTCTGTGAACGTGGGAGGAAGAAGCAGAGTACTCTGGAACTTTTCGTCTAAAAACATTGCACCAAATGATGACGTTTGAAATGGCAATGATAACCAGAGGTACAGGAAAGAAGAGAATATAAACAACAACAATAAAATAGATTTTTAAGAAAAATGTTAGCTCCGAGGTCCTAGTGCATTCTAAAATACCATCATCATTCCTAACTACGTTCCGATACAATGCAAAGGGAATTGACAGTGTGATTGCAATGAACCATATCAGACCAATCGTAAAAAGGGTTTGCCACTTGGAAAGTCCTCTTGGTGGTACTTGAGGATGATAGATTGCTTTGCATCTGAAATACAAATTGGGAGTTTAGTTCTACGAATTTTTTTCATCTATTAGAATGTAAAAATTTATGCAACGACCAACCAACCTGTGTATTGAAATTGCCGCCAACGAATATGCTGAGGCGCCTAGAGAAGCCCATACTATGTAAGCCCTTACTTTGCACATTACCGACCCAAGTATGTAAGCTTAAATTTCATAAAAAAAATTTTACAACTCATGTATGCTTCGTATCATTTAGAAAACACGTTTTGTTGAATGTCGTATAATTCACTGTAAAAAATTTAACATTCAAGGAAACTAATGACAGATATAAAACTTTAATGTCAGACAGAAATGAAATTGCGGGTTAAAACTATATATTTTAAAAACATGAGTCACCATAATGATTGGATAGACTCCATAAATTTCACACAAAAATAAATATAAAAAGATTGAAATTCGTACTTTATTTTGAAGGCATTCAGTGAATTGCAATTCAAGCAAATGCAAGTCGAGATATGAAGATTTTTTCTTGTAAATAATTTCTTAAATGCTGTTTCACATTGCATAATTTGAACTTACGTCTAAAAATTGCTTTCGGGATTGCTCCTGGAATGTAGAATACTATGACGAGTAAATCAGCCACAGCCAAGTTAAAAATAAACCAGTTGGTAATTGTCCTCATCTGCGGCCGTTTTATCATTACCAGAATCACCATCCAGTTGCCAACAAGACCAACGAGGAACGTTAGCGTGTATACAGCAGCTACAGTAATACTCCAGTTTAAACTGTGTTTGAGATATCGTTTATCAAAAATTGCCCAGAAGTTATCCTCCCAACTTGTCATGTCAAAGTTATCGGTCTCATTTAAGCTTTCAGTCACGGGTTGACTAATGTTATCTGCAGAATATCCTTCAGTAAAAAAGTCATACTCGGTTTCTAAGCTGTAATTGGATATTGAATTTTCAGGCTCGTATTTTTCATCCATGGTTTATGGTTTTATATTTTGCACTGTAACTAGAGAAAGGCTTAGACTCAGGTCACTTTTCCTGGAAATGTTTAGATGTAAATTGGGATTGTCGTAAATAACCAGATTTCAAACTTCACAAATCATAAACTTTTCACTGCTTTAATTTTAGTAAATTTTAACTATTGATTGTTTTAGCACACACGTAAAAGACCCAAATATCCAGTGATTCGCGAGTTGCCCTGAAAAGTTTTAGTTTTTCTCACAAAATAATAATCAGGTTTCCCAGTTCAAGCCAGAATAGTCTTGATCACCATCACCTTTTATTTAAAAAAGTGAGCTCACAGCTTTCAAGGAGATAATGACTGCAGTAGCTTGTATCATTTCCCATCTCATTTCATCATTCTTTTACTATTTACAAAATGTATGTTACTGCGTTTTAGTCAATTTATAATGAAATGTATGCAAGTATGTACAACAACTGCAAGTGTAGGCATAACACGGAGAAATAACATTAAAAAATCCTTTGATTTTACTTGTCCTGTAAACAGCAACATTATGTAGCTTGGTAAAATGTGTATAGTCATTTTAGAAGCAGAAAACTGGTATTCCTTTTGAGTCGCTTCAAATAAAAGACCAAAATATTATTCATTCTTGTTTAATCTTTGAATTTCTCCAATAGATCACTTTTATGCTTCAGCTATTGCAAAATCATATGGAATATAACTTCATCTACTGGTGTTACTGGTTATTAGTGACTGGTACGTGTATGTTTTTTGTTTGGCTCATTTGCATTTTAATGGCTTGCTACATTCCATGCCATTTTTTATCCAGTAAATTTTTTGGCCTCAAAAGTACCGAACAAAAATCTCGCCAAACGTGAAATCGATGAGTGTGTTCTGCTGACATGAGTGAATTCCAGTTTAGCTACTACCATCCCACCTGTGTTGCACGGTTTTATTTTGTTTCAATTGAACTGATTTTTCATAAACCAGTCATTATTACATTTCTCTTACCTACTTAGAAAAAAATCGATTATTATATCTATAAGGAAAAATATATATCTAACTGCGTTTGCATTTTCAACATGATATTGTCTGCAACAGATACATAAGAACTCATTCATATGAAAAGGGCAAACAGACTGACCAGTGAACATTCGTAAATTACACTTTATTTAGTGAAAAAGTGTGATATGTTTTTGCTATTTGTTATTGTTTACTAACAAGCAAGAAATTCAATGTTGTACAATCACCCATAAAACATTGACTGAAATGTGCTTTAAAAATAGAGATTTGAACTAAAGGAAGCTAAAGGGAATGCAGTGAGCAGATATGGAATGCAAATTCCAGAAAAAGGGATGTTACCTGGAATAAATTAGGTCAAAATACAACTCAAGATCAGTTTGGTAGATTGGATATGGAGGATCAAGATTTTTGAATGTAGTGTATTCAAACGCATTTATAGCAAGCGATAAAAAACAAGAGAGGCAGTGAAGATGAAGTGGACAGGCAACAACCATCAACTCAACACAAACTGGAAAATGGTCAAACCGGTCTTGCAATGTCATAAAGCAAGGAAAGCAGTGGTGTGCTCGTGCAAAATAATTATGACGAGAAATAAATCTGATTCATTCAGAAAATTTGAACCAGCATTCACCGAGATAGACATTCATGCCCGTGGAATTTCAGTAAACAAAACTATTATGATGGGATATGGCATTCAGTTTTTTCCTAAATTACCTGTCCAGTACTCTGTTATGAAGCTGTTATGTGGCTTAAGTTATACAGTTTATTCACATGGGCTCCTAAAAAATTCAGTTATATTTTTTTCAGCGGTTTTATATGTTTACAACCAAATATCTTTTGCTGTTTTTCTCACATTGCATACAACGTTCTATATGAACATAAAATCTCCCAAAACATAATTTAATACATCCTCCTTCAACTAATGATTGAAAGCTTCTAAAAAACAGAAGAAAGCAAATGCATAAAGCTGCTAAACAAATGTGTGGAGAGGAAAAGTCAAGTCAAAACTGCAAATAACAAGCATGAAATTAAAAGTCTCAGGAATCACATTGAACTCTCTGTCATTAGTGTGCTAACATCATCTATCTGTGGATGAAATTTTTATTGGGCATGGCATAAGGTTGACGGTTCATTTTTTAAAAATTAACTTAAAAGTGTTATCAACTGTTCTGTTCTATAATATATTGCTTTTGTTGGAGCATTGACAGTAAATAAGGTAAGAGTTTTAGAATTCCAGAGAAGACCAATCAGAGATCACTGGTCAGTTTCCATGATTTGTGTTAAAGTAATTAACTGACTGTCTAGTATGTTTACAAAACCGCAGGAAATGAAATTCCAAAGATGCAATGGACACCAAAATACTTAAACACTCCTGGCCCGAAACTTACATTTAGTTGATGAAAATCTTTGATACTAAGCAAAAATGCAACAAAAAGGATTCAGCGTACATTTCTGTACCGTAAAGTAAATCCATATCTACCTAATTTATTCAAAGGAATCCTTCTCCGCATTTTCTGCCTCTTTTTTAACCGTTTTCATTTCAACTTCCGTTTTTGAAGAATCTGACTGATAAAGAAGTATTTGCCAACGTAATATTGTAACGAATCCTGGGGAGACGGAAAAACTATGCGCAAGCAATTATCGTACATTGAAAAATGATGGACGATCACTTATTAATTATACAAAGAAAAGCTAATACCATCCAAACCAAAGTACAGGGTAAATATTTACATTCTTTCTCAATTACGATGGTGATGTCAAGAAGCAATGTCACTAAACAATAAAGAAACTTGAACGGAATTATTTACCATAATATCTTCATTCGTTTGTTTTGTGTCTAATAACGAAATCTAGGAGGGCATTGTATGAAGGCTTTTACTGCATCTATCAATAAATAGTGACAACAATGTTGTATACTTCCGGTAATTTTTCTCGTGTAAAAAATAAAGGCTACAAAGGCTTTCATTGATTTACACGAGAAAAATTATACATAATATTTATTAAAACAGACAGTTCTGAAATTAATACGATTAATATGGTAGCGGGTTTGTGATGGTTAACACCAATAAAAAGATACACAAAACTATAGAGAAGGCTAATTACTTGTGTACAGAAGAGAATAACACGACACAAAATGAGTTTAACTGATGGCCAGTTTAACTGTTTTTGGGTAAAGTGTTTTCCCAAATGAATTTGTTGCCATGAAAAACATGGCCACTTAAGGATATAAAAAGTGTGGATACTTGCATCCCAAATTGCAACAGTCCTTCAATGTTTTCTTTGTCGTTTTTGATAATGGTGTGAAATGGTTGCCTATATTTCGAAACATTATGAAATGCTACAGTGCTGTTTTCATTTGAGTTGACTAGCATGTGAACAGACAGATTCCAGTGTATATTACAATCCGTCAAGTCGAATGAAACAAATATGATTTCCTGATCGCTAGAACTTAAAGCAGCAGATAATTTCTGTAAACTGTTCCTAAAGACTGGAATGCTGCATACATTTTCACAGTTAATATGAATCAAATTAAAAACTAAAAGAATCAATAAAATAAAGGTTATAAAAGGTATTAAATGAAACATTATGATATTCTGGATAAGTGTAATAATCTAAATTAGAATAATTTGAATTTCAATTTAAAGTCGCGACCAGCAATATGAATGTGGTTTTCTTCAAAACCAATGAAAAATACTACTGGTTAAATGCTGTCAACATTTATATGCATTAAATTTTACCAGAGCTAAAACTGAATATGGACGATTTGATAGATAATTATGTTTTTAAGATGGTTTTTTCCCAATCATAAAATACGATATTTTTGCATCAACCGCATGGAATATGTAATTCAATATAATTTGGGGCTTGTAATATGAGATGAATTTGGAGTTTAGGTATTGGAGAACAGAATGTTAACAAGAATTTCAATTTCTTATAATGAGATTACAGTTGAAAACGTCCAATAAATAAATATGAAATTAGGAATTGAACTTGCAAAGAGGCTATAAAATTTTGTTCCAGAAGTTTTTGTTACGTTTCTTTATTTTTGTGTGGGAGACTATTCCATACTAGGGGATCTGAGTAATTGCTAATGGGTTTAAAAGATATTGCCATAAAACGTTGAGATTTTTTAACACAAATTTCCGATTTTAATTTGCTTTGAAACGATTGAAACTCTTGTTCGTGTCCAAATATCCTTGATATGAAATTAGGTGGCTAATTCTAACGTTATATGACCGGAAAAAGAAAAAAACATGTAAGCCAGGTTAAGCTCGAAGAACTCTATTTTAAAACTTAATTTCCGGCTCAATGCTGCTGTAAGAAAAATAATTACATGTCATATTCAAATTGGAAACTCAATTTTCTTGTCTACGAAAAACAAGCTATGAATGGTGATCCGGCTTCTCTTTGACTTACTTTTTAAATAGTTAGATAGCCTTTGAAATTAAAATGTCGATTTAAGCATAACAAACTTTAGGGCAATTTTACAAGCAATAGTTAAAGTAAAAAATCAGTTAATTTTCCTGCGCTAATCCTGCCATGTGAGTTTTTACCTTAACTAGAAAATGGTGTGATATTTTATGAGTACCAGGTTTTATAGTGGCATGCAAACAACTTCATTGGATTAAAAGCTATAGAGACTTTAGAAAAATATAGTCTTATCTAATACTGTATTGGGTCTGTCTGTGCACTAATTGGGTCATAATTACTCCATGTATGCAATGACATAAGAATTATTTCAGCATAAAATAGTCAAAACTCGGTTTTTTAAAATTTATTTGCAAAATCTTATATTTTTCATGAGTTGATTACGTTTTTATATAATTAAACAAACTGCTTCACCGAATTGCTAAATTAGGTTTTTATTAGACATATAAAATTCTAGGTCATCCAATTAAACTATAAATTAATTCCAGTTTTAAGCTAATATTGGCATTTTTGTTTCCGCATTATGACAAAGTTTTAAAGGAATTTAATTTTTGCTAGTAGTATTGGGGGTAAATTAGTCCTTGGATTAACTCTAATTTTACTCTAAAAATATCGTCCATGTATTATCAAAAAAAGTTAAGCAATACATAGCTTATAGAAATTTGATAAAATTGGTATTATTCCACTAACACAACTTTCATATCTGAGAACTTTTCAATTTAGCCTGGGGCAGCTCTGACTTTTTATAGCTGACTTCCTCCAGCTCACTGGCTTTATCTGATAAATTTACACACTCACAGGCTGCTAAATTTTCTTGAGTAACTTTCGATTTTGATTGATGAATTTGGAATATGTCTCCGGACTTGGTTTCCCCCTTGACGCTCCCTTTCTCTGACTTAGGTTTACACATAAACTCTACTGACAAACATACGAAACTCATGAGTACCACGACCACTTGTAAAATCAATATTGCAAGTATACTATCAAGTCCGATTTGGTCTCCAGGTATGGGCTTATTTGGATTAAAATCTTCAAGAGATAAATTATAGGCATACCTGTATGCCCTGGAGTTCCACTCTTCCCACTTTTTCATCACCCCATTTTCCACAATTCTTTGGTACGTTTCAAACAACCAAACGCGATTAATAGTGTAAACTTCGGTGTAGTATGGATCACTAGTAAGAATTTCCGGCAAAATATAGCATTCGGCATGTGGTTTCCCAAGTACGTTAACAATTCTTGTTTTGAAGAGTTGCAGTCGTGCTTCAATAAGAAAATCCACAATAATTATATACCGTTTCGTTAAAAGTTTTGAGTATGAATCTATAGTAAAATTTTTCCTCTCAAGAGAATAAAAGCTTGTGTTCAGAGCATCAATCAAATCTTTAACTTCGAACGCCTTCTGATATTTGTCAACAGGATTCAATCCTGGAGTTTCTGGGTAAATTATTTGGTAACCAGCCATTAGAATTTCTCTCAAAGATAAAAACAAAGTAAAACGTGTTGGAATGGTCAATAAACTCAGAATCTCATTTCCATAAAAGTTGCAGACAAACATTCCCACAAGGTGGAAAATAATTAGTAGTTTGCCTTGAGAAAGATGTTGGTTGAAATACGCGCCAATAAAGGACCCAAAAAGATCGATTAAAATGCGGATATCACAGAATCGAAATTCTCTTAATGACTCGTAAATAGTTACGGCCATAACTGTAGCAAAAGTAATGACCCAAACATTCAAGCTAAATGCGTATGTCCACGTAAAGAAGCTAATTCCAAGTGCATTTTGATGAGTACTTTTCTCATGGGTAAGGCAGTACTGCAATTTTTGATGATAAGATTTAATATATTTTAATCCGCTTAATCTCCGAAATTGTAAGTTGTACGAATAATCCTTCTCGTGGTACTTTACTGTGTTAATTAAATATTGACCAGTCTCCATCCAACTGCCGTTGTTTAAAAGAAGCGGGTCCACTCTATTTAGAAGGTTTATGGAAATATTGTGATGGAAATGCAGGAGAATAGAGGACATTATGTGGTGGTTACAATACGAAAAATCGGGATGGAAAACCAAATCCCAGCAGGCTAATTTATTTTGTGAATATATTATTAAATATGTTGGATCTAAAAGATATACCATGGCGTCAATCTTTCTTTGGTTTCCAAGTCGGAAAAGGGTTCGATGTAATTCTACAGGATTTGCAAGGGATTTGAGAAACAGTTCAATAAGGATGCCAGTGTGGAAATCCTCATTACAGTAATTGTTACATAGTATCACATACTGTATTTTGAAATCTTGATTTGTTTTACTGCGACACAAAATAAGTTTAACTGAAGGCCAGTTTAATTGTTTTTTGGTAAAGTGTTTTTCCCAAGTGAACTTGTTTCCATGACAAACATCGCCACTTATGGATATAAAAAGCGTGGATACTTGCATCCCAAATTTCAACAGTCCATCAATGTTTCCTTTATCGTTTTTGATAATGGTGTGAAATGGTTGCCTGTATTTCGAAGCATTGTAAAATTCTTCAGTGTTGTTTACATTTGTGTTGATCAGCATGTAAACAGCCAGATTCAAATGTAAATTGTAATTTGTCAAGTCGAATGAAACAAAAATGATTTCATGATTGCTATAACTTAGTGCAGAAGATAATTTATGTAAACATTTTTTCAAAATAGGGTCGCCACATACATTTTCACAGTTAACATGAAATAAGCTACAAACTAAAATGATCGATAAAACGTAGGTGTTTAAGGGTCTGAAATGAAGCATGATGGTGATCTGGATATGCGTAGTAATCAAAACTAGAATGAATAGAAGACTAATACAAAGTCACGTTGTCAGGCACTTTGAATGTATTTGGTTTCAAATCAATGAGAACTACAAGGGCTAAAAACTGTTATTAGTTTCCCGACTTCATTAAGTTTAGTTTGAACTGAACTAAAATCACTCTATCCTTTACACAAATTTGTGAAGTCTTTTCCCTCACAAAAAAAGGTCATTCATGCATAAACCTCAATGTAGGAATTAGTGTAATTTTGAGTTGTAAATTTAAGATTAATTTGAAGGAGTTTAGTTTTTGTGGAGCTCGCACAGAGACATGAATTTTTTTCTAAGATTAAGCTTACAGTTAAATATGTCCGCGTAATAAGTCTCAAAGAGGTTATATATCTTGCAAAAATGCAATAAATTTTTCTTCTAGAAGTTTTCGAAACGTGTTTTGACTTACTTGGAAAAACTACTCCTTTTCAGGCAATCTGAGTAAATTCCAATTGTCTGGAAATCATTGTTGAGCAAAGCCCCGAGTCTCAAAGCTTGGTATACTACTTGTTTTTGACAAGTTTAAGAGGATTTTGTGACCTTCCTCTGCTCTCTAACGATTCCAACTTTTGTTCGTATTCAAATAATGATATCCTGATACGATTTTGGGCAAGTGATACTGAAATTATAAGACTTGGAAAAAGAGGAACATGTAAGCCTGGATAAGTAGAAAGAATTCTATTATTAAAATATTCATTTCCGGCTTAATACCACTGTCAGAAAATTAATTACATGTCATGTTCAAATTGGCAACTCGATACTTTTATGCATGAAAAACAAATTACTTATAAGGTTTATCTAGCTTCGGTTTAAAACAAATTTTTTTAAAGAAGCATATAGCCTATCAGCCATTTTAAAATAGAAATAAAAATATTGATTACAAAGCATATCGTGTTTTTCAGAGTAATTACACAGTCGGCATTTATAAGAAAAGTTTAATTAAGTGGCCTGCTAATTTTATCGGATGAATTTTTATCTTAAGTAGCAAATGGTGAGATATTTTATGAATACAGGATTTTTGGGTGACATGCAAATTGCTTTTTTGGCTGAATAAATATGTAGAATTTAAGGAAAATGTCTTATCCAATACTGTGTACCAAACCGAAGTTTTAGAACTCTTAGCTCTACGCCGACACTATATCGTCTCAAATATAAATTTATTAATTGGCACGGTCGGTGCTTTGAAGAACGTTACAAATAATTCCTTAAATTAATATTTCATAACATAATATGTATATATCTCATATATATCATATATCAGCATGAAAACTCTTCACGTTTCACTCATAAATTCATCGACAACGGGAATCCTGTGATCGAACCTTCTACCTCACGTGTAAGACAGAAAACGCCCTTTTCCAGGGACTAGTTTTTTAGTGGTCTCCTGAACATTGGACATTTTGAGCGGCTCCTGAACATTGGCCATTTTGAGTGGCTCCTGAACATTGGACATTTTGAGTGGCTCCTGAACATTGGACATTTTGAGTGGCTCCTGAACAT
>JAQIXX010007079.1:0-11338 GCA_034700605.1 Willowsia nigromaculata | reverse complement strand
AGGTCGTTAAACGTTTTTTTTCATGTAGCGAAGACTTTAGTGGAGATTAAGCTTCTAAACTTTATTGTATCGCAATCGATTTATGTACGAAACACCTACCATATATTACAGAACTAAAGCAAGCCCACCGGCTAAACCTGCTATTCTCGGCATCAAAGAGTAAATTACAATATTTTGTACATAAAAAAATTTGTTTCGAGAGTTCGCACAGACTGATTATAAACGTAAAGCTCACAAGTTGAAAGTCTTGAGGTTTGCAAGGATATTGTGTTATTTAAAAAGCTTCTCTTTCTTTTTCCAATTGCATGTACAGGAAAGTTATTATTGCTAGAACTGAAACCCGACCGACTCATATAGGATTTTATGACTTCTTAGAACAAACATATTTAGATTTTATTGCGGTGTAGAAAAAATTAAGCGCTTAAATTCCATTAACGCAAAATGAGGCACTTGTGCTAGAAATCATGGGTCGGTTTTCACTCAATATGACACATAGGACATCTTGAGGATTATATAGATATTGTGTGTGTAAAACTCTTCTTGTATCTGGATGCATGCATGCCATATTATAGTTTTAAAAATTGAAGCAAGTTCTATGTTAACGAAAGCATGCTAAAATCTAAATCGCTTTATTGCAGTTCTCGCTTTCAGCTTTCCTATTTGCAGCGTTTTTATTAAGCTATTCCAAGAAAACTAACAACATTGCAGCATAACTTTGACACTGTGTATTGGTAAAAATTGATACCTGTTGTGGCAAAAAAGTATTGCTGTGTCTTTCTATAATGAAATTTACGAATTTTTATTTTGTATACTTGTTCATAACACATGAGGCTTTTTTAACTGCTTTGCTGTTGAATGCTGATAATCCATGCATTCATAGTTTCATAAAGACACCCATGTCAAATTGTACAGGATACACAACTTTCGAAATGCTTGCGCATTTAATTTTGGTGACCTACGTAGTAATGACTGCAAATATTTGTGGTACTTTTGCTACAGCTTCAATTCTAGCATTACATGGAAGGTGTTGCGGCTATTCGAAAACTAACCGTTCTCGAGCCACGCTATCAACTCGTCACAGAAGACCAAAATGTTCGTTTCCAAGAATAGTGCAGGAATGAACCATCGAGATTGTGAGGAATGCAATAAGCGACTTGGCAAAATAAAAGAGTGAGGATGTAGTTGAGCAAAGCGGTGAGGAGGAGGTATTCTCTGTGAAAATCATGAACTAAACGAGTGACTCTCGAGCTTGACTCTCAATGCAAAATAAATCCCCGCAGGGTGGACACCGAGTTTGGTGATTTTAGCGTATTTTATCACCCAAAACAAAAGATGACAGAAATTACAGATTTTACAGAATTTACAATTGACTCCTCAAACAAAAAACTTCTTTCTCACAAGACAGAAAATACAAAATCCCCAGCTTGGGGTAAACTGAAACAATTCTCTTCTCCCGCAGGAGCTCTACAAGAGTCACAAAGAGAGTTGACAAAGTTAGGAATGAGAGTGGCTGGAACTCCAGCCGAAAAATTCATTATAAAGAATCACAAAAATCCTTCAAATTACAAAGTTTAACAAACTTAACGGTACTTTAGTGAGCTCCAGGCGACAGAAAGCTGGGCTCAAGTTTTTCATAGGAATTTCACATTTACGACTAATTAGATCTGGCCAGAGCCAGCATCAATTAACAAAAAACATCGAAAGAGTATTTTCCCAAAAAACTAACGGTAAATTACACGTGTGAAGCATCACACTATAAAGGTACATAGAAAAAACTCCAGAGCCACACGGCCACAGAGCTGTACAAAAAACAAATCATCTCATCTCTCAGAAGCGAGTAAAAAATCTCAAGACAAGAAACAAATTTTATCTACGTTATGTAAATTTTCTACGGATTCATTCATGATCCTGACATATATAATGATGGGATGTCCGTCAAAATTTTTGATTTTCATACTGTGTAGCCATTTCATGAAACAAAATTTCTACATTGTAACCAAACATCTACACTCAGACTAAAATATGACGGGACACCTTGCGTGATTTTTTATTTAGGCCTACAGTTACCGTTAGAAGGTAGTTAGATGAAAGTTCATAGTACCCAAAGAAAGCTTAATTCTTCCCGATTCGTGTGTGTATTGACTTTTACTTATATCCCATTGTGGGCGTTTCTAGACGAGACCAAATGTCAAGCACTCTCTCTGGAAATCCAAAAAAGTCATGTAACACTTTAATTTTTGTCATAATTTTAGCTATAAAAAGCATTAGTAATTACAAATTGTGATAGTATACTAACTTTAAGAGCATATTTACGCAATTTTAGCAAACAATTTGATCTCTGCGAGGGCATTGGTGTGAAAGCCTCAGTGGTACTTTTGAACCTTACTGTAAGCGTCTCGAACACCGGAAGTTGGGATCAAAGGTGGCATTTATGTTACGAAAAGACACACAGGGCATATATAATACCTCGGGTACCTATATTAACTAATCTTAAAACAATATACAACAAAGTTTATTTACCGCCATCAAAATTTCCTTTTATTATCACGTGAACGTACCCATTATTGTAAGAAAACAACTTCCGGTTTCCAGATACATGGATGTTTTAACCTGAACAAGGCACCAAAATGGCGTAAAATGTCCTCTTTTTGTCTGAGTGTAAATGTTTGGTTACAATGGAGAAATTTTGTTTCATGTTTGTTTTTGTTTTATATTTGTATACGAGTTGTAACAAATCGAAGGTCAGAAACATGAATAATGTTTTGAAAAATGTGTTGGAAAAGAAGGGTTAATCGAATAAAATATTCTGTAAGTAACTCAATAAAGTTTATGAGTGTAATGGAAAATTATTACTTGTACTATAAAATAACAATATATTGGAATTATCTTTTGTGTTGAATAGTGTACCGTATTTTTTTGCATTTTGTGAATCATGCATGAAGTATAAATACCATAATAAATAGTAAATCAGTAAACTTAAATTATTATTTTTATTTCATTCATATCTTATTTGCTGAAAGTTTAACAAATCACTCGTAACATAATCGTAATTTAGCTTTGCATTTTTTCACTCGGGCTTTAAAATTTTGTAATAATTTATTCACATTGGTACGAATAATGTGTAGCGAAATACTTAATCTTCGTATATTTACTCCACTTGGCGGATAAAGTCTCTCTAGCAGAAACGAAAGAAGTCCTAACATAAAGACAAAGCATGAGAGAATCCAAATGAATAAAACATTACCACGAGAAATCTAATCGCCTGGTATAATTTTGTTTGGATTCGGAACTTCTTCCCTTATTTTGCGTTTAAGCTGAATCGTAAAGTCTGACAATTTGTGACATTGTCTCATGAGTCCACTTTCATAATTCTAGTGTGCGACTGAAATAACCAATATCGGTTTACTGTGTGTACGTCCAAGAATTCTGAATGAGAAGAAAACTTTTCCGGAATTGTGTAACATTCCGCATCTTTTTATCTAAGTTCAGTCACATGAATATGTTTCATTGTCAAAATTACGCTGCCTTTAGTCTTTTGGTGTACAAAGTGCATATGCTTTCCTAATAGATATTTTGAAAAGCTAATGACCGCAGTGAGCCATTCACAATATGAAAACTATTGTTTAAACTGTTGACAAGTTCCATGTCATTGAGATAGGTGTAGAATATCTCCCACGAGTGTAAGTTCCGATCTGTGGCCCACAGAATTTTGTAACCTGAAAACAATGCTTGTATAATTGAAGTGAGCATTTGAGGCTTCTCAGGAACCGTGAGAACGCTCGTAATTCCGTTTGTGTAGAAATTGGTGATCAGTAATCCCCAAAACTGGAAAACCACACACAACTTAAGCTTCGTCAAATAAGCTGAACTTGAATTTCCCAAAAGTAGTCCAACTATGTCCAGAAATCTCCAAAAGTTCCCCACTTTTTCGTATTTCCTTGTCATTTCTTTTAAATGCCATGAGAATGTAATGAGAATGAATGCTGTTGCTAGCCAAATTGCCCCATTGAACGAGCAAATCCAAGGTTCTAAGTTTATTGACTTGTGGTTAGATTCACTTTCATATCTTAGAGAGTACAAAGCTTCAACTTTAGAAATGTCTGAAAATATCATTCCCGTTTTCTTCCAAAATATCTGATTTCTCGTTAGTCCATTAAGCTCATTGTAATCTATGCTATCGATAATATACTGCGCTATTAAACTGAAGTCAGTTGTCTTCGAATTATTCAAGTCATTGATGTCTATTAAGTGTGCTGAAATGTTGTGGGCTACGGATAAGTATTGCCACAAAAGTAGTTTGCTACCACAGAGACCAAAGAGATCGGAAAAATATTTATGAGAAAGAAGTTGAATACAAGCAAGCGGGAGATCAGCATATGTTTCAAAATAGTTAGGGTAATTATTTTGCCCCAGCGATTTTTTTGTCCACTTCAAATTCTAAAATATTTTTTATGAAACGTCCACGGGTTCCTCAAATCCTCGATTACAAATCTGTCAAAAGCTCTTAGTCGTTTTGCGTGTGGGTTACAGTAGTTTCTACACGCAACGTTGTACTGAATTTCAACTTTTATATGCCGTAATAACGTGGGGTAGAGAAAAACCTTAATCGCTGGATATTTTCTTTGATTTGGATATAATTATTTGTAAACGAGTAGACGATAACGGTGTAATTTTACCTGATTTATTGCAATGATAAATATTGTTACAGCATGCATGGCAAACTCGAAGAATATATCTAGTCGCTTTACTGTCAAGTCATTTAATATGACAACTTTAAATGGCTGTGTGTGTCTGAACCAGTTATCAAATTGAATAGACCGTGTTGTGTTTTTTGTGACTATTACACGACGCAATAACGAGCAATCATAGTTTTCTCCTTTATTAAAAAATCTTCGGCAAAAATGTAGATTTCAAATCTCTCCGGAAGGGCTGAAAATCTTTTCAACAGCAGGGCTTGTATTTCCTCAAGGGAATCAGTTTCTACTGATAAAATTAGATAAAAAGCCAGAATTAGTTGTAATGGCCAGAAAATCTGAGCAATTCGTGATCGAGAAAGTATACTGCTCATCTTTTTAATTTAAGTTGCAATTTTTAGATTCAGCTATTAATTTTTTGATATGAGAATGGTTTAAGTGAAGCGTAACTGTGTTTCAGTCTCGAGAAATGATGTTCTGAAATATGGTTATTCTCCAAGCCAAGAAATAAAGTTTGGTCTACGGTTGCTAGGGATGTGTAAAGGCACTATTTTATTTGCACGTGTGCTTAAAGTAATTACATTTGCTAAAAAGATTTAACTAATTCTTAGAGCAAAACCACTTGTAGGTGGTTTATGTAGTCTATTAATCAAATAATTGACCAGAAAATATTTATCTAATTTTGTAGAGGTATAATGAAATTATAAGCAGGAGTAAGGAATATCATAAAAAGTCTTATTCAGTATAATCAAGTTTTTTTATTTAATCAAATTTTTGCGTTAAATGATGTCAGAACCCATTCATTCAAACCCCCAGAAATACTCAAGCACGCTAAATTTTTAATTACAAATTGTGTTTCAAAATACCAGGCTTACAGGAACTCTTAAAAACATTCATTACTTCTTCTTTACTCACGTCATTCTGTTTATTTTCTTTCCAGCTATTTAGCATTTTGGTGCTCTTGTTAAATACGTTTCTTCCAAATTAAGGCCCAAATGTCCATATCATTCCTTTAAGAAGTGGCGTCTCAGAAAATAAGTTTGGGTGATGTTCACATTGAAAGGATTAAAGCTTATAATAACAGGGTAAAACGTGATGCCGAAAAACTATAATAGTAATAAAATTTGCAATCGCTACAATTTTCATTCCCAATGTTTTCAGCCAAATAGAGATTAAAAACCACATTCTAATATATCTTGCTTTAAAAAAATTATCATATAATAGTTTTGATATTACTATCTTAAGCCTGGAAACATTAAAAAACACCTAATAGTATTAAATTTTCAGGAAACTAGTGTGCAAATCTTTGTATTTTTCGTACAAACGACAAAAGTAAATCCTGAATGATGTTCATAAACCATAGGAAGCGGAATACCGAAGATTATTCGGGAAATTCTCATTTCTGTTGAAAAAACAGATCATTATAAAATTTTTGTTTTCATCCCTAGCATACTGGGTTATATTTCTGCGAAACAGCATACAAATATTTACATATCTTTTAGAAAAAGCTTGCCTAATATATCAGCATTTTAAAAATATTAATTCACAATTCCAAATACACTACCACATAGTTACGATTATATCGCGATAATTTTTTATTGCAGTATAAAGAGTACAAATCAGAACTTATCTCAAACCCATATAACCTCGTTTCCTTATATTAATACCACTTCTCAGCAAATTCAACCTGATAAAACTTATGGATAATCTATATTGAAAAAATATAATTGGTAAAGCATTTAAACAAATATTGGTGTGCTTAAATCATTTTATGTCTTTACTGACCGGAAGCAATTATGGTTTAAACCTTTAATGAGTTTACCTGGATTACATGTTTATAGCAAAAGTAAATATTGTTTGATGCTGTATATACACCTATCACCAATGGCTTTCAGTATCAACGAAATAAACATGACGTTCATTAAATACTGGTTTCCTGAATGCTGTATTGAAGTTCACTGGATTCTACCACTGACGGGAATCTGGCTCTCTGAAATTAGGCAATATATTCTGTTAAGCATTAATTTAAAAATTAACATGTTCTCGCGTTTATTGCATAAAAGCTATGTGTTGGGACTCACCCGAATAATTCCTTCAAGTTCAATATTTTGACTGTATCTGTGTTCCATATTTATCATTATACAATGTTGAAATGCACACCATGTGATACAAACACTTATTACAAAAACAAGAAATACCACAGACAACCAAACTACTGGCTCAGTTAACCAATTGAAGTCGTTTCCTTCCTTAACTCCAACTGATTCCATTTTTCGAATAAATATTGAAATATTCGTTCTTGAATAAACTAGGAGCAAATAATCAATGTCGCAAAAACGGTTTATTCATGCTTGAAACGAATTAAAATTGAGTCTTTACTTCTAAGAGAAAAGATGAACAATGGGCATGGATCAGAATGGAATTGAAAAATAACATCATTTCATCTGTTTGTAAGAAACATGGGAGTTTGCGTAGCTTGTTACCACACAGCTGTGTATTTCCCATGATGATGGAAATGCCCCAAGTATACCTTTTTCAAGAAATTGATCTCCTCAGCACAAAAATTTCAAAATTTTTCAAAATAATTCAAGATGAAGGCAAAAAAATGCAAACATCAAATACTTTAATATTGCTACAATCAATTGAATTTATTGAAAGTGTTTGTGTTTTTCATAAATTGTGTAGGCAATGTATGTGTGTAAAATCGAAATATATATATATGCAGGGATATTTTCTAGAAAAGAATTAGAAACGGCCCACATCTTTACAACGATACTTTTGATTATGTATTTATTTTAAATTTCAAGTTTTTGATAGTATGCGTAGTATTGCGTAGAGGAGTATAGACTTACTTATTTTCATTCAAATAAGCTAAATTTATTCAGCAACCACGACAACATATTAAAAAATTGTGATTTTTGAAGAAAAAGTCAAATTTTAGTTGGTCTGTTCTAATGGTCGATCACAAAATTCGAATCAAAGTCGACAAATTTTGAAATTTTTGTGCTTAGGAGAATTATTTGCCTTCATCCAGTACTTTTTTGAAAATTTTTGAAATTTTTTTGCTGAGGAGATCATTTGCCTTCATGTAGTATTTTTTTGAAAATTTTTGTGCTGAGTAGATCATTGGCTTTCGTCTAGATTTTTTAAAAAAAATTTTGAAATTTTTGTGCTTAGGAGATCAAGTCATCCTGCTATGCTACTGCACTTATATGCCGTCATAGCAGGAAAAAGTATTGACTTAGCTAGGTAAGCGGAGCAAGCGATCTGCTCTGGGCTGGCTGGCTGTAATTGGAACTTCTAAATTTGAAATATTTTTTCTCAAAATGTTGTTTTTCCTTGGCTCTAGACTGAATGTTTCAACGATGTAATTACATTACTTCCTTGAAAAAAGTTGTTTTATTGAAGTCTTAAGTGGGTGGAGTTTTTTTGTCAAAAGCCTCGAAACTTTTACTTGTTTTTTTAGGTTCAACAAGTTTTTCTACAATTTGGGCTTGCTAAATGCACACATTACTGCTTCTCCAGTGAAGAAAGATGTCACCAAGAATTTCGGCCTCAGGAAGAAATCATCCTTTCCAACCGATGACAAAAACACATCACGATTTATTTCATTTCGTAATTTCGAAGAAAATCTCTACCCAGACGCAAGTTTGCTTTTGCAAGAAAACCAATATTATGCGAAAACATATTTCAAACCTTAACTCGCCCCGGACAAATTGTTTTTAGATAATATCGTTATGTCTCAATATCCCAGTGCTTTCAGTGCTCACTAGGGAACCTTCTCAGCTGGAAGGAGCTCCCAGATCCGAGACTAGGTACGGCTTGTCCAGTTTTTTACGCTGATTTCAACGGTGTGTTCATTTGCAAAAATTAAATTTAGAGTTATTAAGAGAGCTTTAATGTCGCTCCAGACCCTTGTCTTAAGCTGGAAATAGACAAAACATGGGGACTGTTCTTATAACCAGTAGCAAGAAGATTCTTAGAATGAGCTAAAAAAATTATTACAGTAGGACATAATATTTTGATTGTGCGGCGAAACATTTGTATATGCATGTTTGATCATTTTGTTTATTGATACAGAGTTCTCTCATTATTTCGATATTTCATTTTGATGCGTTTTAAGAATACATGGGATGGCATAGTTTTATATAAATATCTGAAGGAATGAAAATATATGATGCCTTAGTCGTTATGAAAATTTGTTAGCCTTTGTTTTGACAAAGATGGATGTGATTATGTATCCATCAAAAATAAAAATAAATTTATAACTTCGCTTTAAAGTCTTATTTTAATGAATCCTTAAAATCCAGTCTGGATAATTTAATTGCGCATCTTTCAAGCTAAAGATGGAGTCTTTACGTCAAAAAATGTGGACATTAAAGCCCGAATGGTGAAAAGCACTCTCACAAGCAATTTGAATAACATTGAGTTTTGAATTTTAACAAAAGGTGCCTTCTCAGGTTCAAACTATGCTCTTTCTACTGAGCATGCAAAATATGACATTTTCTAACGCAAAATTTTGTCATTTTAAGTACCTTTTGTGATATCTCATAGGTAAGTCATTATTATAATTTATTAATTGCATTACAGTATAGTATTCTAGCAAGTAATAGGGATCAGGTTGGCTATAATTGAAATGTAATTCAATGACAATAAAGCAATCCAAACAGTGTTGTTGCAGCTTCTTGTCACGTCAATCTGTTTCCACACATCTTTAGCTAGTAATGTGAATTAAATCATAATATTTTATGACTTAATCATGAATTTTTTAGCTATAAATTACCTTGTCTGTGTCATTAAATATTCAGTTCGCTTAAGCTTTAGTTCTTACTTAAAATATTTGAATCAAAAGTTTTGTGTTAAGGCAAGATAAGTTTAACTAAAGCTTTATTGTGAATCGCTGTGCTGTAGCTACTTTTGAGAGTATGCCTATTTCAAAGTCAACTGGAAAATTAGTCAAGAATCAACAACATTATTAGATTTTTGAAAGTATACTTTGTACATTGATAATCAATAGTTGTGAGCGTTCTTACCAGTGAACATCCTCCATGATGAAATAACCGATGTAGTAGAATATCAGGTTTTAGGCTTGCCTCATGTCCGGGCTTGTGTGGAGATGATAACATAGGGTTAGAAGCATAAGTAAACAGCAAATTTTTTATTCATGTTTTAGGCAAGCATTAATTTCATCATCTGGGTGAGCATCAGTCTGTTATGCAAGGTAGTCATGAACGTAACGCAATTTTAAAAACTTTTCACTGTAAACCAAATAAAACCGCAGTGAAACTGTAAAAATCCAAATGATAGATGAGACTTATAGTATTGCGCATAGGTATGTACAATCAAACTTTTGATTTGTCTTTTGTAATACAGATAACTTTATATTAAAATTCAATCACGGTGAGTTAACGGGATGAGATTATTTATTTTAAATAAAACTTGGTTATAATTCATATTCAAACCAAAAATTTGCATTACCTATTTTGCATTTAAATTTTTACTTAAAATGGACACAATACTATAATGGGTAATAGCACCATACAGTAACCGTAATTTGGGTATTTAGAGCAGTTTTATTTTTTAATGAACTTATCGTAATACACACAGTGACTTCAATTGAGTGGGATACTGTAAACAAACAATCTGACATCCTTTATCGGGGATTTATAAATTTGTAGAGTTACTTCATTCCCAAGAAAACTACTGTTTGTATATTGATTCAACATTAGCATCGCATTTTAATCTATCCCAATTCAATGCATCATTACAATTCAGAACTCTCTCTGCAAATAAATTTGGCACGGTTGAAAACTATTTTCAATTTAGAGTAACCCCAACGTTTCTTATGTTTATCAGGGATAGTTTTAACATTCAAGCAATTCCTTTCACTCGCCTTGCGATAAAGATAAATGTCTTAGTTTTATTTGTAATCAGTGATAAAATCAATCCTCTCAGAAATTTGAATGATTATTTCACGTCTAAAAAGTTATTAACTCCAGCAGTGAAAGTAATAATTGAAACAGCTTCCGTAAACGGTACGACAAAACTAAAGTATAATCATCTTTTCTGCAATCAATATTGTAATCCAAGCGCTACTCAGATTGGCCAATTTGATAAAGCTGCTATGAAAGAATTTACTGATACAGTTAAGCTTTACAAAAAGCATTTTCGAATTGGAAGCTGGCCAAACACCAATGCACTCGTGCATACGTCAGTTAAACAAAATTTATTCCATAAGTAAATGCGACCCATTTTAATGTCGAAACCTTTACGGAAATTTACAAAGTCTTCGCAATAAACAAATCATGTCTACTGCAATGCTGTCAAAAGTAGACAATATATCGTTTACCGACTATGATGTTACTAGCGCTCAGGTACGGAAGCAAACTGACAGATCTGACATAGGCCAGTACATCATGAATCATCTGGGTTTCCTAAATGATGACGATGCAGATTTCTATTCGCAAACAACAGGATTGAGGTTCTCAGCAGTGGAAACAAAGGCGCTTCCTCACTGTTTCAGATACGGTTATGCAGGAGAGTCATCAGGTATAAAATTTGGGTTGCTGACTATTTTTCCACGACGCATTTTTCCCCGGACACTTTTTCCCCGGTCATCCTTTCCATAGGACAGTTTTTCCATA
>JAQIXX010007078.1:0-11338 GCA_034700605.1 Willowsia nigromaculata | reverse complement strand
TTCTGCGATTTATGCATATCACTGAGAAAATAAAAGCGGAAGCGCGCTGCCAACGGTCTATAGAAGAGGCTAGATGTTTTAATTTTTTGAGTTAGTCACTTCTCTTTTCGTGAACTGATAAAAAGACGACCGGGTTGGGAAAAACGAAGGTTACCAGTGGAAGATAAGTGGTTATCTTTTTCAATGGTTTCGTAACTATGTATATATTTAAATGGAAGTTTTTCTTCCACATTTGTTTAACACGAGAGATCCCCTTAGAACTCAATATCAACTTCACCAACAATTCATTCATTTCATAAACCCACGTTACTTTACCATCAACACTTCTCTACCGAACCAAATATTTCTACTCTAACCAATCTCCCCAACCAACCACCATAAGATCCCCAAAAGCATAAAAACAAAGCTCCCAACACTCAACCACTCAAAAAAAAATCACCCAACATAAAATTAAAAGAAACGCACATTTTTAACCACACGTAATTAAATTCTCTTAAAAAAGCATAACATCCAGGGTGGCATCAAAAAATTAAAAAATAAACATAAAAAATCGTCATCTCCAGAAGGCAGGATGCTCGTTGCGTGGATCATGCTCCATTCATTACCCAAACGTTTTCTACAAACTCATCGCACCAGAACCTAAACTCAAGATGTGAATTCTCAGACCCATACGATATTATTTATTTCATTCTACTATAAAACCAATAAATAAGTTACATCAATACATCTCAAAACACATCAAATCGGGGTCACCCCAAAACCCCCCACACAAACCTAAACCCCCCCAAATCATCGCGTGATCCCAATAAACCTTCCAAAAGAAAAACAGAACATTCCACAACCCAAATTCACACAAGCATCCGGCCTTACGTTAAATAAAACACAAATTAATCCAATTTAAAGTATAAATAATTCAAATAAAAATCATTAATATCCTCCCACAAGACAAATCAGAATATCACACGGGAACTCAAAATCATGCGATATCTCGTGCTCATCAAAAATTACAGGATATTAGGTTCAATATTGAAATATTCATGAGAAACTTATGAATCCTATCAATTTTGCAATAGTGTCTCGAGTCGCCCCTCAGACTGAAGTAGTAGCATCATAAGTGCTATCAAACACCTCATGTAAATACACCCCCACACAAACAAGTTACGTCCACACGTTCCCCAAAAAAAACCTAATTAATATGCAGAACACACCACAGATAACAAGATAACAACCCCCAAAAAACCAACCCAGAACAACCCCGTTAACAAGATCAAACGTCTAGATTTCCGCATTATTAAGCATTAAACAACCCAATTAAAAAACGTCACCAAAAAAAGACAAAAGTACTAAAAGAACACTATCGTATCGCATCACCCCAACAAAGACTATCAAAATAATCCAGTAACTAACCCAAGCTCCCGTGACGCATCCACACGATCGCGTGATAAAAAAAGAAAAAATTGTAACCTCCAAACAGGAAAAAAATAACATAATTCCTACCCCGAAAATGAAACGAAAAAACAAAGAACGGATATAATACGCTGACCAAATTAATTTTAATGAGTTTCCAGAGCAGATGTGATTGTTGCGTCTTGGGAATTTTTTCTCTCTTCTCGATCGAAAAACGTACGTAAGAATCTAACCATAATCCTCATGAAAATATTACGAAAAAATATTATAAAAAATATTCCCCCCTCGAGTAAATCACAAGCACCATAACGCAGCGATAATTCACCGTAATTTTAAGGAAAAATATCGAGAGAGATCCCCAAAAAAAAAATCTCTCTCAAGAGACACACCGCCAAGAAAAAACCCCATCGCACATAATAACGCATAATTTAGAATTACGTAATAAGTCGCGAAGGAATCTCGTTTCCCCAGAAAAAAAAACGAAAATTGCAGCGATGATCACAGTGCACGTCAATCATCTACCCATACTAACAATTCATCGAAGAAAACGTAGGAAGTCATATCCCCGAAAAAAATAACCTCATGATAGCGACACACAACACACACCCTTACAAGAATCCCGTCTCGAGACTCTCTTCACAACCTTCAAAAAACGAACGCATACCCACCCAAAAGATTAAAAACTATCATACCCCCAACTACCAAAGAGAATTAAAAGTTCAAAATTAATTCCTGATGCATCCAAAACGAAGACACACCGTGACGAAGATAAAAAAATTTGCATCTCAAGAAACCACATCATCTGTCCATTTCAAGAGCAGGTGTAATCCTTATGGTCCCAAAAATTAAAGTAATTATAACAGTACACACGGTAGCGCATCTGTGCTTTATACTCGTCACACAAGCTGTGTACCTGGGGTGACTTGAGAATCACATCTCTTGCAACTCGCAATTAAGTATTCACGAGCAGATCAGATCGTCCCATCAAGAAACCAAACTGTCATGTAAAAAAATCATACAAAACTACCGAAACTTGTCAAGCACGCGCTCATACTCAGCAGATCCTAAATCCAAAAGATTCATTTTCGAAAAAAGCCCAAACTCACAATCGATCCACCTCCCCACCACCTCCAAAAAACAACATCTACCCCTCCACCCTCCCAAAAAACATAATAATAAAAATCACGCCATATCCCAATCAACAAAGTCACGTCAACAAACAAACTAATTCCCCCACCCGAAAAAAAACCTATCAAAAGTACAAAACTAAAAAAAAAAACGAAAACTCCCAATCCATCATAATTCTCAACTAAAAAACTTCCCCCCCAAGAAAAAAAAAGACTATAAAACTCAAAACGATCAATAAAAAGAACCTAAAAACAAAAACGCTAACGCTATTGGCCAAAACACAAGAATCCAAAAAAAAAGTCATAAATCATCCGCATAATCACACGGTTTCGCGATCAAAGAAAGAACCAAAAAAAGGCAAAACTGTAGTAAAAAAATCTCAACCACACTCCCCACCAATTTTCAACAACCATAATAAAAAACACAGAAATCCCACCTCCCTCCCAAATATCCACCAATTTGCATAAATAATCTGCGCAGACCCGAGCAATTTTGATACTAAAAAAGTTCAAAAAATATTATGTGTCCAAAACAGCCAATTTTGTCTATCTCCACCTTCTTCGGCCAAAAAATGCGCTCTCACAATTTTGATGTACAATTTCCCGAATAAAAATGAACAAAAAACAGTAATTTATAGAAAACTTTTTTATTTTAGATACAGAAACCAGTTTATACACCCGATCAAAAAAGAGCAATTCCCCCCCAAAAAACAGAAAAGTAAAGAAAATTTGTCCCCAAAAAAAAAGTCGTATCGCATTAAAAATCGTATCTCATCCTATTAAGAGCACACGCAAACATAAATTAAAAACAAAACATCCACCGATCCCAATCTAAAACTACAAACAAAACGATAAGTAATACGTTAATTAGCGATAAGAAGAAAGAAAAACAGGAAGAAACGGGGCAATTTGATAAACATAATCTGTTATCGAAAAATACGAGGAAGTCATTAACGAACACATTATGATAAAAACGTTACGAGACAATTAACAGGATCTAATCGAAAAAAGTAGAGAATAAATTGCGACAGAAAAATTGCGAAAGAAGCACACAATCATCCCATCAAAAGATCCCAACTTAATCACCCAAAAAAGATGAAACTAATGAGCGGATGTAGTAATTACGAGGATTCCATAAACCCCAGGGAAAATAAGAAGCCTTTTAATAAATCTTTCTTTTTCGAGACAAACAGACCCAAATACGGGATATAATATGAAGAAAAAGTATACGACAGCACATGACATTCCACCCCAAAAAAAAATTATGACCTGATACAGCACCTGGGAAAAAAAGAACAAAAAAGGGTTCCTCTACAAAACCCACCATACGGGCATCACTAAAACCCCTTTAAATAATCATAAAACTGTCAAAAAAAACGTAACAAGTTAAATCTTAAAAAACCCCACCAATTAAAGACCCAACCGTAAAGATACGACTTCCGATACCGAAAATAAAAACGACATAAAAAAAAAACGTAATCCCCAAATCATCAATCGGCACACCTTTGACAATCAACATCTCTCGATAAGCATCTGTTCTACTAGATAAACCGATATCGTCGCATGTATCAAAAATCAATCGTAACACAAATACCAATATTAAGGTTAATGAGACCGACAATAGGAAATCAGCACATGATCTCGTGGGTGGGCATAAAATACCTTGTAATTGAGACTCTCTGGTATTTTAATTGTGGACGAAATCTCTCATAAATTTCAAAACTTTTTAATATCGAATATTTTGAAGAAAAAAAACGTAACAGAAAAATGGCGTAGAATGTAAAATAGAAGCTTATAGTATTTCCTGTTTCGAATAGGAGCATTATTTTCTCTCCTTCCCAACATCAATTCCCATGCTCGAATACAGAGAAACGCTCATCATGAGAGCGATCACGAGAAGGATTTCGTATCTGATGTTAGTGCTCAATGAGCTTTCACCGCTTGTCTGTCTGTCTATGGACATTAGATTCAACGAAATAACTAGAACCCCACATAAAATCGCATCCAATTCAACCCCCAAACCGCTACTTAGGGATGGCTACTTGTCAATGTCATTGGACAAGTGACATGTCCATGTCGATGACAAATGTCATTTGTCAGCCTTACACAGAAATTGACAAATTGACATGTCCAAATTCAAACTGTTTTAATGTTCAGAATGGCAATAATTGAAGAATTATTGTAAATTTTTTAATCAATTTCGACATTTTTAGTGCTCTTATGTCATAAAATTGACTAAACTTAAGTTTTAAACATTAAAAATGCATGTAATATCCATATTTCTGCGTTGTCAAAGCTTAAATGTCAAGACATTTTGTCGAACATGTGTTGGTTTGTTTTGAAAATAAGGTCATTGACCCTAAAGCAAAAATGTCAAATGTCAATGTCAAAGTGACAAATGGACATGTCATGTCACACGAATAGGCAAAAATTGACAAGTAGCCAACCCTAGTTGTGAGTATGATTTCTTTAATGAAAAAATCGGTACTGCTAAAATCATTCATGCTCCTTCATGTATGCTCCTGCTGACATTTAAGCGGACATGGAAATTCTTACAAATGTCGCGGGGCACGAAGCTTGTCATCCTTGATGAACTTGAAAAATCACAGGTGAAACTCTAACCTACTGAATAACAAAATCCCCGGTGATCCAAAATATCTCCAAAATATCCCCAAAATATGAGAAAAAAACCTTTTTAGACCATACTCCCGACCTTGAGCCCGAGTCCCTAATTAGAAGGTGGAGCACATAGCTATCCCAGATGAAATGGCTATCCCTGATGACGGACCAAAATCCCTGGGAGTACCACTCACGTGTTTCGTTAGAATTTCCATGTCCGCATTTAAGTAACACAATTGGGTGTATCTATAAAAGAGTTTAAGGTAAAAACACTATTTGTTGTAGTTGCTGTAGACCCACTTAATCTTTCGCAATTGTTTCCTAGCCTGTGGGTACAAAGCAACCACTTTGGCAACAGTGACTTAAACATATCCCGAAACTTTTTGCTTAAAAACGCGTACAATACTGGATTTATACTGCTGTTCGAGTAGCCAAGCAATTGCGCCAAAGGAACTAAGGTGTTATACTCCCAGTTACTCAAATTCTCTACAAAAATTACCTTCATAACAAAAAACCAGAATGGAAACCAACTGACTAAAAACGCAACTGTTACAATTCCCAGCATTTTACCGACACTCTGACGAGATTCGCGATGCATTTTGTCAATGTGAGATGCAGAAGCAGATTCCCCAGGAACTTTTCGAGTGGAAACACTGCGCCAAATGATGATGTTTGAAATGATTATGACAATCAAAGGCAAGCAATAGAAAAAAATCATGAAATAAAGATAGAAGACTGTTTGATGAAATTCCTTCTCCCATTTCTGAATGCAATATGAAATACAGTCATTATTGTAAGCATCGGTAAGTACGTATGCCATCGCATAAGGTATTGTCAACATCATAGCAATTGTCCAAATTAGACAAATTGTAAATAAAAGTTGCAGTTTGAAAAGTCCTCTTGGTGGCACTACAGGTCGATATATTGCTTTGCACCTAAAATACAATATTTGGTGTTTTAATTGCTTCTACCCAATCACTATTTATATATTAGAAGTGAAACCTTGACATTACGGCCAACCTACCTGTCTAGTGAAATGGCAGCCAAGGAATATGCTGAGGCACCCACAGACACTCCATTCAAGTACCACACGCCTTTGCACATTACCGATCCCAGTATCCACGCTTAAATATACCAAAAAGTTTACAACCCTTGAATCCTTCCTTTATATTAAATATCTAGATTTTAAAATATCATGTAGTTCTGACATCGGACATTATGGGTTAAAGTAAAAATAAGTGGACTGTGTAAAGTCTGATAAAGGATAACATCTTGCAGACCCAAATACTATGTATTTAAACCAACACTTTATTGTAATTCTGTTTATTTAACTAATTATATTTTAAAATTGGGCTTACGTCGATAGATATTGTCAAGAAGCGTGGCTGGAACGCAGAATATTATCAAGAGCAAATCTGCCACAGCCAAGTTCATAATGAAAATGTTTGTTACTGTCCTCATCTGCGGCCGCTTTAGCACCACAAGAATCACCATGCAGTTGCCAACAAATCCGATAATGAATATTAGCATGTAGGCCACAACTAAAGTGATAGTCCATCCCAATTTGTGTAATAGATATCGTTTATTAAAATGTGCCAAGCAGTTATCCTGCCAATTTGTCTCATCTGTTTCGACGAACACTGTCCCATTTGAAATTTCAGTCACTGGTTGAGTAGTACTTTCATCAGAATACTGTACAGTGGAAGGATAATAATATACGGTTCGTAAGCTGTGATTGGATAGTAAATTATCAGTCTCGTAACTCCCAACCATGGTTATATATTTTGCACAGTGCAATTAAAAATTTCTTAGATTTAAGTAAAAGTATTAGGGATTTCTCCAAGTCAATCAGGAATACGGATTATGTAAATATCCAAATAAAATATGATTTAAAATTTTCCAGTCTATAAACTTTTCACTGCTTCACATTTAGTCTGTTTGAACTAATGATTTTGAGAGAGCACCATGCACAATTAGGCATCCTGTAATTCACATTATGGCGTGAAGAATTTTGATCACAGAAGAATCATCAGCTTTCCAGTTCCAGCACTAATATTCGTCGTCACCACCAACACTTAAGACAAAAGTGAACTCACAACTTTAAAGATGAAAATGAACATGAGTGTAATAGTGTTTTTCGTGTCCCATCTCACATCATAATTTTTTTTACAATATACAGATGCATATCCAAGCACTATAGTCATCCTATCTATTTGAATTAATATTTATTTCTCATTGTAGGATTCATACAATGAAACTACTGAAGATTCATTCGACTACATTTGTCATGTAAACGGCAGCCTTACCGAGTTTAGTAGAATATGTTTGGTCACTTGTCAAGGTAACGTTGGTATTTTTCTTGATTCGTTTTAAAACTACATCATTCATACATATCTAATATTCGCATTTCTCTATTAGATCAATTGAAGTACATAACATGACATGTGTTTTTGCCTACCGGTGCCTGTATATACTTTGTGTTCAGCTCATGCATTTTTATAGCTTAGCGTATCGTACGGTTTTTTGCTTAATTTTTTTCTTCTAAAAAGGTTGAAAAAAATTCTTGCCAAACATGATATTTGTGAGGGTATTTTGCTGGCTTGATACTTTTCAAGTTTACGTATGCATTTTAGTCCAAAGTAGAAGTGACTTTACCTAGTCCAAAACTGCATAAATCTGCAATTACTCCATGACTATGAGCAAAACAGCAGCGGCAGAGTCTTTTTAATAAAAAAATACTTTTGCTTAACTAATTGATACCTTCCCACCGTGGAGCAGAGATTCTCTACTTTTAAATTTAACTGATTGATTTTTCACAAACCGGTCTTTGCTTTTACAATTCTCTGGTTTTAGCTTTTGAGTCCAACTTGATGCCTATGGGTGAAGAATGTATTCATACCCAAATGCAGTTGCATTTTTCAGCACGTTATGGTTTGATCATCCATAAGAATTCATTCAATAAAATAGACAATGGGAGACGACCAACCATGCTTATCTTACATATATGTTAAGTGAAGAAGAGTAATGCATTCTCTTTGTTATTTTTTACTCAAAAAGAAGAAGTCCAAGCTGCACAGTCACTAAAATATCTGGAATTAAAAAAAGCGGAGCTTTACAAGGTCAAGATAATACTCACTGCAAAGACTTGATATCGAGGAGCATTGTTGTTAGAGCAAGTTTTTTTTTTGAAATTCGTTGGGGGCAGCTAAGATAAATGATAAAAACAAGAGAGATAATGATGATGAGAAGAACTTGCAAAAAGCATCAAATCGATAAAAACTGGAAAATATTCAAACTGGTCATGCTATTAGCGTGATTTTTGTTGCCGTAAAAAGGAATTTAGAGAAGCGTGTGGAGTTTCTAAAGATAGCTGAATTCTTTCGGATTGTGTTGAAATTTGTTCATATTCCGATTATGGAGATTTATATGTGACTTTAAAGAACTCAATCTCTTTGGAACACCAAAATTTGTCATGACACACTTTATTTTTGCATAATTTCAGGTGCAAAAAATTTATTTACATTAAGGTACTCGCTAAAGGTGATCTTATTCACTCTTTATGAGCATATTTATACAATTAGCAAAACAATTTTCTTTAATCTGCGGGGGAATAGGAATGAATGACACAACGGTAGTTTATTTAGCTCATGCGTCTCGAATACCAAAATTTGGAGGAAAATGTGCCATTAAAGTAACGAAAGGTGGCATTGTTAGAGTTGATATTCTACAATAAAGAAATGACTTTGTATTTATCCATCATCCAAGCCTTAAGTTACTTGAAACATTGTACATATTATTTATTTAGATACAAATCTGTGAAATTGGCATGATGGCAGATATAGATTGCTGGAAATACCATTAAAGTACTTAATAAATTACAGAGAAACTTTAAACAAAGCTAATTTCCAGTTGGTCAGACGAACAAAAACATTAAATATCCTACCATTAACTGGTCCATATTTATATTAAGCTTATTTAGCTACGTATGAATATCTTAAACTGAAATCACAAATACATTTGTACAAATAGCCACCATAGCATAGTGTTACTCTAAAATATACAAATTATTAACAACAATACTTGTACCTTTTTATAACCGTCAAACATTCTGCACATGTAAATTTTCACATTTAGTATCACTCAAAACTTTTTTCATTCCAAGCTTGTTTTTGCGTAACGAAATATTTTTATATTCACATTTTTGAATACATATTGTGTACTCAAATTTGATTAATAAGTTTCCGCAGCAAATATTCATCATAAAAATTAAGATTTCTAAGTTCAGTAAACATAAAAAGCATTCCCAATTTATGAGCTTTCAATTCACCTTGTACTTTTTAAAATTGCTTCTAAAGTGATAAAACCACATATAAATTAGAAAGTAGATGTTTTAGTTTTATTTTGGACATTTTTAAACAAACAAATCTGATTGACGCTGTACAGTAACAACTGAAGCTTACATTACCATCAGAAACGGTGGAAAATTTCTAATGCTAAGAATTTTCCCTTAAATGCTTAAACGTTGTTAGTAAAGCAAACTTGATATCAATAAGGTTAATCACTAAAATCTTGTATCCAACCACCCAAAAATAAGGTTACGGCTATGATTTCTTTAATAAAATACCTGCAGTTGTTACCACTATTTCTGTTTTCGTATTTGGTAATTGCTCCTGTTGACATTTAAGTAACACGATGAGACGTAGTTTCAATAGAGGTTAAGCTAAATACGCTAGTTGTTATAGTTCCTCTAGAACTCGAACTGCATGATTTCTCGCGATTGTTTTCTGTCTTGTGAGTACACGGCATCCAATTTGGCAACAGTGACTTAACATTTTCCTAAATCGGGTGGAACGCAGAATATTATCAGTAGTAAATCAGCCACAGCCAAGTTCATAATAAATATGTTGGTTACTGTCCTCATCTGCGGCCGTTTTATTACCACCCGCATCACCATGCAGTTGCCAATAAATCCAGTAAGGAATATAAGTGTGTATGACACCACTAGGATAATATTCCATCCTAAATTGTTTTAGATATCGTTCATCAAATAATGCACAAAAGTTATCCTCCCAGGTAGTCACTGGTTGACTACTATTATCTTCAGAACACTCTAAAGTGGAAGAATCATAATATTCCGTTTCTAAGCTGTGATTGGACATTAAATTATCAATCTGGTATGTCACATCCATAGTTTTGTGTTTCACACCACACAAGAAAAGAAATATCTTCGATTTAATAAATATTCTTCAGAATTTTTCAACCTCAATGGAACCACGGATTATGTAAATATCTTTCAAGAAGTAAAATTTAAATTTTCACAGTTTATAAACTTTTCACAATTTTACTTTTAATTAAGGTGGATTATAAATTGTTGTGAAAAAGCACAAACAAAAGACTCAAGAATCCTGTAATTTTCATATTGCCCTGCAAGGGTTTTTTATCGTAGAGGAATTCCGAGCTTTCCAGTTTGAGTACTAATAATTGTCCCCATCACTACCAATTCAGACAAAGGTAAACTCACAACCTTAAAGATGATAAAGTCCATTAGTGTGTTCGTGTGTGTCTTGTCACATCTCACATCATCAATTATTTTACGATATAAAGGAGCATACCCCTGTGCTGTATTCATCTTATGATTAAATGTATACATACATGTAGATAGTATTAGCTGGTATCATACGTTGAATCTAATTATAAATCATTCGAGTATAACTTAGCAAGTACAGTGAACAGCAATTTTTTTAATTTGGGGGAGATTGTATAAAAACTTCATTGCCAGTACAAGCAAAGAGTAGTAATCCTTCTGAGTCGTTTCAAATCATATACTACCACATTATTCATTCTCATTTAGTATTCACATTTTTCTAATAGAGCACTTTTATGTATCAGCTTTTGCAAAATTATGTAGTAAAATTTTGCCTACTTGTGTTACTGAAACGTATACATGCTATTTGTTCGGCTAGTTTGCATATTAATAGCTTAGTGTATTCTACAATTGTTTATCCAACAAAGATTTTTTTCTTGTAAAATTCGGAAAAAATACTTGCCAAATATATAATGAGTGATGGTATTTTGCCGGCTTGATATTTTCGAAGTATATGAGGTGTCCCCTCTCGCATCACCCCAGACGATGTGGCTCCAAGCACGCAGCCACATTGCAGCTTATGAAATAGAGCTAGCCAATC
>JAQIXX010007077.1:0-11339 GCA_034700605.1 Willowsia nigromaculata | reverse complement strand
GCGATGAAATGATTTGGCGATGAAATGACGGCGATGAAATGATGGCGATGAAATGATGGCGATGAGAAGATGGCGATTAACCTTCCGTAATTCGTGCTGGACTGTGCAACTGCTGGATTTGTGTAAGTCATGAATCGAGCTTAACTATGCTAGAACTTAAAGATCCGACTTTGCAAAATAAAGCACAAAAATCTTCATCAATTTTATTAGGATCATGAGCTTGGCAGCAGAGGTGTTTCATTTGGGATGCAGTTTCATAGATTCCTGGAGCCGAACAAAGAGTAAGGATTTCAGACGCATTTTGATGAGTTGCACGACAATGAAGGTGCGGGTGGGCCGGTTCTACTTTATGACCGTTTCAACCACCATCACATTCTTCAAAGTCATTTTTGACTATATCACGGATTGCATAATCACTTTCCCTTAAATTATTAATATGCTGGCTCAAAACCATTAAATATCACTCTAACAATACCAATATGTTGAGTTTCAAATTTTGCTGAGCTCTACTAAATAAACCAACATAACATGTAAGTGAAGCAAATAAACTAAAATGTAATTACAGCAATGAACTAACATGTAATTAAGGCAATTGACTAACATGTAATGAATAATATAATATAATTTGTGGACATGTTTAATAAAAAACTTTAGATGCTTGCTAACAGTAATGAAATTCAATACTTTCCATGTCAACCTTTACAAACATTTCATTCTATTCGCCTGCTTTATTCGGTTGTTTCGTTGAATATTCTTGTCATTTTTAAGTGCTAAATCAAATCGTGTTTGGTTCCATTTAGGATACATGTGTTTCACAGTTTATATAAAAGTAAGATTAAAGATGCAAGAGCTTTGTTTTTTGTCATTATGGACTTGTCTGATAAAGAAAAAAAACATTTGATTTGATTACAGACAAGTTTTTGCTACTGCTTAATACATGTTGCCAATATTGTCTGAAAATTTTCTCTGTAGACTCAATAAACCATTTTTAAACTCACTTTCCAATGACCTATTATTATTATTATTATTATTAAAAGTCGTCAGATCATATCACTGAACTATCAAGGTGCTCATGATAATCGCAATTATAGTTTTTTGAATTGACGACAATAGTAATAGCCATTTTGCCAGGCAATAATCCTTCGCCATTTATTCCGCAGTAAGCGCTAGGTTAACCTTTTTTCTCAATTCACTACTGTTGCATATTTTCTTTCTAGTTAGTTGATACCGATTCAAAGCAAAAATTGATCCAGCAACCATCCCGTTTTTGTAAAAACTTGATGCTTGAAAAACCGAATTTGGTTTAATTCTGATTGCAAATTTGACTTTCTGAGTACACAATATAAAAAACCCAACAGAGAAAGATGAAAGATATTATTTATGAGTGCAAAAACTTTATTTCCTCATGTCTTTAAATTCTCATAGTAGCACCCCTACAAACTGTATATTGTTTGTAAAAAAAAGTCTAATGTAGTGGGACGCGGTATGAAGTGGATCGAAAACCTAATTGTGTTTGAATACTCACAGTGGTAGTAGTTTTGTGAAAATTCCATAGAAGTAGATGTCTCATGATATATTATATTGCAGCTTCAAATTCAAATATTTAGACCAAAATAAAACACAGCAGGAATGTATTTCCTGCTGAATTTTTAGGCACAATTACTTCTGCTGAATTTTTAGGCACAATTACTTCTGCTGAAATAAACTCACCATGTATCAGGCAAATTGATACCCCGGTCAATATTCAATAGAGATATATGATACAAGAACAAATTGTATGGAGGACCTGCATTTTTCTGTCATTCTAAACGAGAAAAGGAAAATGTATGTTGGTATGTTTCCCGGACTCAATGCTAATTTTAGTACTGCTCTACTGTGAAGAAATCTATACAGTAGTGTGGTTTTCATGAAAACAGCTTTTACCTCTAAAATCATAATTGACATGCAATCGTAGGGTATTTTGTTTCCTTTCATGTATCATTTACAATCTAAATATTTCCTTGTGTATGATCCTTATGCAGCATATAGCTTTTTAGCTAAGAAGTTTACTTATTTTTTTTTACTAAATCTAATACCGTTCAGTAAACAGGACTTTGGGGATGAGGACATCGGTTTTGTCAAATACGTTGCCAGTATCAATACTGACCTGTTGAGTTATTATGCAAGCAGACAGTTAGCAACTAATAATAAAACTTTATTTTAAGTTTCAACCTGGAATGACACTTTCAAGGCATTTTCAATTAGTATGGTAGGAATTTCATTTAGATTTTTATGCACTGGTAAGTTTTTTGTCTATGATAACCTAAATTCTAATTTTTAGGGAGAGTGTAATTGTTACAGTTACAGTTTTACAGTTCAGTTGCAGGTTGCAGTTATAGTACATGATGAAGTGATAAGTTTATCGATAATAAATGCATGATTGTTTTGCAATTCAATTGATTAGCGGATCACAATACAATGACGCTAGTGTTTGGTAATGCTAGTACAAACTCAATGAATTTTATTCGTAACAAACCCTCTAATCTTTTTACCTTAAGGAATTCATAATATGCATTTTATTTTCCTAGGGCGACTTGAGACCATGATAGTTTTCATTTCAGTCATCGTTTTGCATATTCGTGGGATATAGTTTTTGCATGCTCATTTATTAGGTTACATTCTTGCACTTCATTTAATAACAAACAATTCAACGAGTTCAATAAATCCATAAAAGTTTTTTGCATGACACATTGTGAAAATCCGCTGGTATGAAGAATGATATAAGTTTTTGGGGACGGGTTTTATTGGCCAAAAAGGATTCAGTCTTGACGCCGTCCCCAATTTCACCCCCAAGTTGCCCATATACAAGGGTTTTTGTAAAACAAGAAGGCCGACATGAAGACCAGATAAATTAGCATGCATTATTCCATCCAGCACGTATTTACTCATTCCTTGCATTCAGTCATTTCTCTAAGGTTAAAATGAGTAGCCCAACACTACACCTGTACAATTTATCCTTGGCTATAACTTAACTGCATTGAAATAAAGCAGGAAAAAGCTATGCTAGCATTTTATGAGTAGTAGCTCTTTGGGTACTGGAATGGCGCATACCGACTTAAATTTTATTACACACAAAGATCCCAAGGATCATAAAAGTGACAAACGTTTTTCACAAAAAGGAAGATGAAAAAATGCCGAAATCCTGTGGAAGTATGATACTCAAAATACAATTGTTGTTACTGTTGGTTTCAGTTATCATTGAACAATGCAATCTTTGTCTTTGGTGGGCATGCTTACTACCTAACTTTCCATCAACTTATCTTCAATACAAGCATCCTACATTTTTAAATAAAATCACTTATAGGTCATGTCATCAGTATTTTTTACAAACTGTGTAAGAAATAACTGCCTCTTTCACGGTAAAATGAGATTTAAATTATGAAGTTTCTAAAAGTGCTTTTGAATATAATGACAAGTAAGTGTTTTGAATCACAGGAGGATTTAGCTACTGTAATCCGAGGTAAAGTAGCCTCTGATCATCAGTAATGTAAAATTTCATTCAGGAAACTCCAAGAATAATCAGAAGAAAGAAAGCTTTTACTGGATGAATCTACGTCATTACGTCATGAAAGTCATCTGGTAATGTAGGTGATACTTTTAACATTTATGAACCAATATCAATAATTTCTGTGGCTATGTATACTGGGAGTGACTTAAGGTTTCTATTCACTTCAGGATATGCTACATTGCAATGTTTAGTTTCTAATGATGATTGTACTAAAGGTATGGATATAAATTAGTGAAATTCGGTTTATGATCAATATGACATGAAATTAAGTAAATAACCTGGAAAAGAATTTGTAATGCAAAAATAGCTGTTTGAAATTTTTATTTCTTGATTAAAAGTTGAAATGCACAAAAACACACAGATAATTTTGTTACGATTTGGTCATTGCTTAAACTATTGAATGTTTATTGATGAAATAGCTTTTATTGCTTATTCTAATGATCTTTTCACATAAAAAATAAGGTAATAAATTAGGTTGGATTTGAAAGAAGTGCTAGACTTTCAAGCAGTTGGAGTTTTTCATTTCATCAGATTTTAAATTCGCATTTAAATTACATGGTAACTTAATACTAATAAATAATTATCTGCAAGAATTTGTATAGTTGTCGTAAGTTTCCTTAGCATCCAAAAACAATTTACATATTAGATGTACAATTCAGCATATTTTAATAACTCAAGCAAAATTAGATTTAAGAATTCACATGATTTTAATCGCTAATACTTTCCATTGTTTGATGTAGTGTGCTTTGCTTTAACTCTTTCCTAGTCCAAAAACCCTTGACATACTCGCAATCCGACATCCCTATGAAATAAAATTGCAAAAATTGTAAGTTAACATTTTTAAAACACAATTTTTTTGTAGATAGTCATTTGACGCTTTTTTAAATTACACAGAAAGTAAATCAACGAATTTGGAAAACTCGTCTTTCTCTAATTCCGATCCAGACTTGTCATAAACATAATTTTCAAACCCTTCATTCTCCTGATCCCCATCGGCATTGTCCCCATCAATAGCTTTGTTCCCTGCACCGTTTTCTGGAATCCGTCCACGCAAATGAGATAACTGATGACCTCGGAAGGCATTCCAACCGTTAAATTCCTTTGAGCATCTTTCACACTTGTAGTCCATTTCTTTCGTGAGGGTGGAGCAGTCACTCTTGCAGCAAGTTACCATGTGGCGGTTAAGTTGATATTGAGACTTGAAACTTTCTTGACACTGATTGCATTCATATGGCATTGCATCGGAATGTGTTTTTTCGTGCCTTTTCAGGGAAACTTTCTGTTTGAATGATTTCGGGCACTGATTGCACTTGTGTGGCTTTACTTTAGAGTCAGAAGTTTCGCGTTTTTTGAGCTTGGCTCCTTGATTCAGGTTTTTTGGGCGTTGATCGCACTTATATGGTTTCGTTTGAGCGTGAATCTTAGTGTGCGTATTCAAATGCGCTTTCAGGGAAAATGTCTGTGGGCACTGATTGCACTTGTATGGTTTTGCTTTGGCGTGAATCGTTTCAAGATGTCGCTTCAGATTACTTCCACAACTGAAACTTCCGGAGCACTGATTGCACTTGTGCAGTTTGGATTCCATCTTTACATCCAAATGATCTTTCAGCTCTTGTTTTTGATCAGACGCTTTTGCACACTCTTTAGAGTCAAGTTTTTCCGTCTCTGTGTGTAAAATCTCATGGTATTTGAGATTATTCTCCGTACAGAAAGATTTCTTACAGATTCCACACTCAAATTTTTGGGATCCAAACGGCAGATTCCAGGAAAAATTAGGTTGAAAAAACGGCAGTTGGTAAAATTGGCATCCGTATGGAGGTTCAGAGTTGGGAACCATTCTGTTCATAACGACACTATAGTGTGAAGCAAAATCCTCACGGCCGCAGTTACTACAATCACACTTTGCGTTGGACATCTTGGGATTAATACTTTTTCTGAATAGTTTATGAAACTAAACTGAGTCTATAATAGTTTGAGCGCCGTAGTTATTTCTGCCTCGAGACCAAAATCTTGACCGTCTATCTATAGAAATTGTCTATTTAACAAATAAAACTATTGGAATTACTGATAGTTAATCTAATATTTTGGTTAAAAGTATTCTGTTCGATTTTTCATAGAATCGTCTCCTTTATTTTTTACTCACTTTCCCACTAAATAACCAATTCCAATATTACAAAACCGTCAAAAATTTCTGTACTTAAGTACTTATTGTTCACATTGGCACTCAAGTATCTTGATAACATATCACAATTAATCGTGGCGTTTCACATTTAGTTTGAGCAAATGTCACATATCTTCAATAACACGTAATTAAAACTATATGTTTATTTAGCGATTTATTGGTGGATGCGTTCGTGGTGAAGTTTCGATGAGAAATGATACCTCTCATGAGATAGTGTTGACAATTTTTAAATATTATTAAAGTACCGCTTCATTCTTCACCCTTCCAGGTCTAGACCTAATAACTCCTAAATATAAAACTTATAATGAGTAGCAGGAATATGTTAAAAGGCTTGCGTTGCCTTCAAAGAGACCGGCATGGAGCCTTAATAATTTGTCAGGCATGCTTCCACTTACTCACGTTTTGTATGACTAATGAGCAATGATTATTTGAAGGCAATAAATAGGTTTTCTATACAATCCGTCACCCAAAATTCAAGTTACAAGTTCACTGAGACCAGATATTGTCTTCTGTCGATATTGTTTATTGAAGGAAAGGAAAAAAGGGCTTTCAATCAACGTCTTGTGTTTTGGGTGAAGTAGCTCGCTAGGGACATGTAATTAATGCATGATGATTTTTGTAAACGAAAATGTTTTAGTAGCACACAAAATCTCATAAATTGAGTTCATATTAATATCAGGAGCTTAATTGTTCGCTTTTAAAAAGAAATCTCAACCAAAACTCATTCCTGCTACTTGAAGATTTTCCACCGTACGAATGCTATCATCATTCACCCAAGCCTAAAGAAAATGAAAAATATTTGAACGGCGTATACTAATATATTTTTTTGCGGTGACAATTTATTTCCTAAAAGCATTTCAATATTAACCATTACCAAATATAGTTTAGATTCAAAATAATCAATTATTGTATATTATGGGATAAATTTCTCTATTCGCATTTCAAATATGAAATGCTTGACCTCGAGTTGGAATTTTACTCATCAACTCTCCTGGGTAATTTTAACATGTTAACATTTGAAACAAGTAGTGACTTACACAAATGTTACATTTACAATACACATAATCTTGAAGTACGCATATATAAAAACTTGTAATATAAAATGAGGGTTCTTTTTATTAGAGCGTACGACAGTGACACAAATTTGTGTACTTCCTAAGGCGACATGAGACTATGATAACTGCCATCATATCAGTCAATTTCTGCATTTTCAGTTGTTGGCATTCAACTAATTACCGTTTCAAAAATTGACTAGAGCTTTAATTGAGAGACTACGCAACTTAAAGAGGATAAAAGAGTTGAGTTTATGATCAACCCGCTGTGCATAATTATATGCTTATGAAAACGAACAATATGAAATCTTTGACCCTGAATGTTTATGGTCTTCCAACAAAACCGACTGAATCAAATGAAAGGCGACAAGATTTTTGGCTATGGTTTTTTTTGTTTTAACAGGTTCTGTTTTCATACCAGCCACCAGTCCTACCCCTAAAGTTGCCTAAATATAGAATCCTATATAAAATATTTAGTAATTGAGCTTGAAAGTGTCTTTAACAAGGAGACCGAAATGCAGACCAAATAGACAATGAGACATAATTCTACCCAGCACGTACTCACTCTTTGCATACTTAAGAATGAAACAAAGAGCTCTCTTTGTAAAATGGTAATGGCATGGATGGCATGGAATGGAATGGTGTAGGTAAAATGCTCTAGCATTTTACCTACAAGTTTATTTCGTCTGGCTGTAAGCCATTCGGTGAAAAAACTGAAAAAAAAAGGTTTTTTTTGTCTGTATATGGCATTTTGTGAGTACTCTTGGGGTACTGGAGTTCAAAATGTAATTGCAATTAAATTTTATTGCATCTAAAGATCCAAATGATCCCAAAGGGACGAAATTTTTTCACGAAAAGATCCATGAACTAATCCTGAATGTGTTGATTGTACCTGTAGTTGCATGATATTCAGAAAACAATGGTTGTCACTGTTGGAGTCAGTTTTAATCTTACAATGCAATCCTTGTCTTTGGGTGCGTGCTCATTACCTGTTTTCATTATTTATTACCTAAAGACACTCTTCCATGGCGTCGATATCTTTATTCCGAACACATAAAGTGAAACAAAATGTTCTTTGATGATGGGGTGGGGTAAATATTGCGGTAATTCTTTTAATTCTTAAACGATATTGACAAAACAATTCTTGTATGTTGATTTATTAGTGTGCATTCTCGTAATTGTCTGTACTAAACAATCTGAGCTTTGGTAGAGAATACAAGCTGGAGAGGATAAATAGATTCAGTTGGCGATGAATATGTTGTCCCACAATTATAATAATCGTGAACAAGCTCAAAGGGAAAAATAATGTAATGTGCGGGTTTGTGAGTAATACTCTGGCTTGTCGGCTCGTGACCTTCCAATGAAACCGAGTCAATCAAATGAATCCCGATAAAGTACTCAAAATTTATGATCTGTACTTATCTTGCTTCAACTCATACAATTATTGCTATTGTATGATGTTTATTGTTTTATTAGTAGCAAATCACCAAAAACAAATGTTTTAAAACTATGTTTAAGATATATACTCAGTGTTCTCGTCCATTTCTATTCGTGATTTAAAGGAGTCACTAAATTGTGGAATAAAAATGTGATTTTGAAATTGAAGAAGGCTAATAGGTAATAATGTCTGATGTAGACCAACCGGAGAAAGGTAAAGAGCTGCCACTACTCCCGCCATGTATTACATAAATTGTGTCACATAAGTCAACATGTCATTCTAAACTGTAAGAGAATGCTTGTTTATTTTTAGAATCAATATCTAATGGATGAAGTTTCTTATGAGAGTTAATATACCCTAAATTGGCAAGTACATAGACGCCAAGACAGTTAGAAGATTTGTCGACGTTTTGTCCGTAGACCTCGAGAACTCTTTTTGGGCCAAATGTAAAGTGGAGAAGTCCATTTGCGAATTAAGGACATGTATTTTTAAAGTATAATATTATCTTCAATCCATAACACTTGAGGTTACAAACTATTAATGCAGTGGCTAATAAAATAGATAGTCCAGCAGAATGAACATCAATATGTGTAGAAATGTCCTTTCGACAAGCTATGTGTGCTAGTGCTCATATTTTGACAAAAATGATTTGTCATATTAAATACGGTATGTTACTATAAAGTATAATTTTTCTTCCATTTTTCTACCGTTAGTCTTTCAAAACTATAGAAATTTATGAAAACTAGCACCTACGTGTGAGACCACATAGCTGAATAGATGCCGAAACGAAATTTCACTCAAAATTCTTAATCGATGCAGTACAAATTTTTATGAGGTAAACACACAATTCATATTCTCCGCTTAACAAAAGCTTTTCTGTTCTTTTCCTTTGCTTTTCAATACTTTTATTACAAACACCAACAAAGTAATCTGTTTTTTGACATTATTTGTCGGCATTTTCACTGGCACATGTGTGAAAATGACAAACAAGGCACATGAATTTCTGTAGTCTAGGAGAGCTGCAGAAGGAACAGAAAACTGAAGCAAAGAAGAATACATTGTTTCTTTTTCACAAAAAATGATTTTTATGCTGCGGCGTGAAAATCTTTCGCTGTTCTAAAACTATCCTGTCAGCTCCAAAATATTCCGTTTAGCTATTGTTTGGTATCTTCTTTGCAAGAAATAATACGATTTATAGAAAGTTTCAAGGTATTTGTTTGCAGGCTTGCTATGCGTTAGGAATATTTTTTATGTCTCATGACTTTAACTTTTTTATTGTGTGTAGTGCCATTGTCTATGATTCAAAGCACACCTTCAACCTTTATAGATAATGAAATGTTTGTGTAGCAAAAATAGTTAATTGACACAGACACTTGTTATTATAAAGTATTATTATCATCTCAAATTTCATATTTTACCTTGTTAGTAGAAATCTCAACAAAAATTTGTACATGTTTCGAAGACTTTCTTAATACTTTAATTAATACCTTCCATATAGTACATGCATTTTTGCAATAAGTTTGAATGCGGTAAATTCAAATATTGCATAGAATAATACAAGAAAAAACTCCTTAAACATCACATTTTCTTTGCACTTTAGGATCTCACTCCAATGTTTTTTGAGATGAAGCTCTCAGCTTGCCGCTCTTATGTGTTTCTTTGTGTGGTCAGAAATTGTGATTAACATGGCACATGTTTTGTTTTTATCAAAAGCTTAATATAAAATAAATTCAGTCTCCACAAATTCTTTCTGATATTTGTATTCAACTATTTATTCAGTAATTTGGAACACTACCATCAGATTGCGCCAAAAATCGTTTAATGAATTTACTTTCCCTTTCTTTTCCGATGCTTTGTAAGCATTTTCTTCCTAAGGTTCACCTTTATTTTCGCAGGCTTTGTCCTTTTTTTAGTCTTTTGTGTTTCATAATATTTTAAAGTAAATATGTTCTGTAATCCATTTTGCCTTAAAATTGGAGCCAAATTACGAGAATAGTTTATCACCAGCAATACGCAAAAATATAGCAGTTTTTAAAGAACTCAAAATTATTCATAGTGCAATATAAAATGTTTAACAGTACAATTTTAATTACACGTCATACCATTCCGACTTTCCGACAATCCCTAATCCCTTCCTCATCGCAAACCCATTCTTCAGGAATGCCGGCACCTGGTAGAGCAGGTTCATCACTGGGTTGTGTCTCACATTGAATCTCATTATCTGAGCAAGGACATGTATCTTCCGACTCATCACTCCAATCTTGACAGTCATTGTCGCCTAAATTGTTTAAGAAATTTTGTCTTAACTTCTAAACACCTAAGGATAATTGGATGCCATTTTTATATTTAACATCACAGACCTATGATTCCGTAATACGGCTCCCACTTTTGCACTGATATTAATTTGAAATCAAGACAGAATGGTTTGGCTTTACAAAATCTAATTAAACCAAAACACGATTAATATTTAAGACATACATACATATCCAGGAAGAAGTGGAGGGCACTCCACCTGGATCCTCTGGCTCGTCACTTCTATCCCACAATCATCACTACCTGAGCAATACTAAATACGTTCGAAAGTTTCTTAAAATACTGAATTGTGTTCATTACTTTATAGTTTACCATTATAAACAGCAGTCTTGCTATTATATCGCCCATTTTGACATTGAAACTGTATATTCAAAGACGGGGATTACAAACAATATTTAAATGGTTGTTTAAATGAGTTATAAGCTTAAATTTTCAGAGACCGACTGTTGGGGTTTATAATTATAATTTAAAGTTGCTTCTTTCTGGGCGAGTTGGGCATGTACCAGTTTCGGGGTCAAACTCGTCACTCATGCCTCCGCAGTCATTGTCACCATCGCATATTTATATAGTAAAATGGAATGAATACTCCATTCGCACTTTGCCCCTAAATGATTTAAAACTTTCATAGATGTTAAATGTCTTCAATATTTGTTTGTTTTGTTTGAAATCTTTCTACTTTACAAAATCTGGCAAACACGGAAGACATGAGGAGGCAGCGGAGTCGACCAGTGCTGAGCCTCGGGGTGAACGAAGTGCTGCCGCAAGTTCGAGACCCACCGGGAGCAAGGAGTTTTTTCTCCATAAGGA
>JAQIXX010007076.1:0-11342 GCA_034700605.1 Willowsia nigromaculata | reverse complement strand
GAACTACATCCCACCGGATTCTGTTGCAATCTTGACCCAGCAATTTCCGGATGAATAGAGATTCTGGCTGCCGCTGTTCAAATTGAGGTCCCCATGTGTTTCTGATTATCTTCCGTGTTCTCAGAATGTTTGATAGTTCCTTTGTAGTCAATTATTCAGGATCCCAAAAACCTGAGGAAGCCACCTACGTAGAAGCTCTTGGAGCAGGAACTGTTGTTGTGGACAATATGGAAATCGGAGGGATTTTTATGGCGTACAATTCACCAAATCGAAGGGGACAAACATGTGGTATTCTTAATCATTTTCGGGTATCACTGGAATCATGAACGTTATCTTTTCTGATGCAGTATGAAATCATACCCTCTCATAGACGACTTTCGAAACAAAATCCAGCAATATTAATTTGGATTACATTCCTGCAATTATTCCAACGAAGCAAACGGAACGGAAGAGGACCTTAGAGAAGCAGAAAATAGCTGGGTAGGCTCTGTTGGCGTCACTGGAACTCATGCTCTCGTGAATGTTGTGGGACACAGATTCGAGAATTTTGTTCAGCCGTGTGGGCTGTCCTCCTGACCGTTGATAAGAAGCCGACTTATCGATGAGCTACCTTGCGGGAAAACGCTGGTCATTAAAACAGACCAACCAGAAGTGGAAAATGGAATTTAAAAAATGCTGGTGAAGATAATTTTGAAATATTTGATTGTTCAGCGATCAATTCTCTTCAGCAAACTGTAATTATTGGGGAATCCTATTTAATCCTCGATTTTGCAGAATTTAGAACGAATATTGGCAATATAAAATGTATTGTGCTGGAGGCTACCCATGACTTTCATTCGAGCATATGGATCCTACCTATCTTGGAACAGTACCGACGTACAGAGCTGTTGTGGACATTATTCAAAAAGCGAGCACATCTCAGGTATAGTCGGAGATATGGTCACCGAAATTATGTTGACACAAATTACTGGGTTGAGCTAACAAGAGAGAAAGTCAACTTTTTGAATGCGAGCAAGAAGGAAGTGGAGCTAGAATGTAACATTTCTATGGAAATTGGATCACAACAGCGCTGACAATGATGAACAATGAAAAAAATTGATGTGCCTCCCTTCACTCACAAAAGGAACCGGAATAGGATACAATGCTGACTAACCATAATCTTGTGCATTCTAAAAAAATTGCCATAAATTGTTTCGGCAGTGAAAATCAGAAGTTTTGAGTGCAAGTAGACACCATGGATAGAAATGGACACTAAATCCATTTTTTCTCGAAGGCAACGCTAATTGTTTTTGCAATAGTTAATAGCAAAGTGCACTTATTGTGCTCGAAATTGTGATTCATAATTAAATTTATAATGCAGTCGTACAACTATGCAATGGAGGTATCTTAATAATAACAATGTTAGTTATTTACTAAAATATATTAAATTTTATTGATAAACGTTATAATAACAAAATTAGTATTCTTTGTAAAATAATTATAAATCCTTAAGTTAATTTTTGTTTCGAATTTTCGACTTGAGAGTCGAAAATTAATACTTAATTTAATGCGACATTTTCAAAAATTTACCGGTGAAATTTTGAGTATCCCTGCCTTCCTGCTCGCATTCAAAAACCTAAGGATCCATATATGAAAATGGACACTAAATTCATTGCTAAATATTTTGGCAGATGTGAAATAGGAAAGTACACTTTTTGTGCAACAAAATGAGATAATTTACACAAAATCTCAATCATATAACCGTCTCGAAGGTATCTGGAATCTAGTACATACCAAAATATTTCAAGTATTATATGATGACGTTGCAGTCACAATTTCAAATTGTGACTCACAAATTGAATATTCCTTTAGAAAATAATTATAAATCCTTAAATTCATTTTTCTTTTGCATTTTCGACTTGAGAATCTCAAAAAGATAAGTTTCATACGATATTCTTTTAAAAAACTACCCGCGAAGTTTCACTGCCTTCCTACTCGCGTTCAAAAACCTGAGACTGTTTTCTGGTATGCTGAACCCAATATAGTATTCAGCGTCAACAATGTTGACTAACTATAGTTATATGAATTCGTAAAACTTTTTCATAAATTGTTTTGGCAGTGAAAATCAGAAGGTTTGAGTGCAAGTAGACACCATGAATGGAAATGAACACCAAATGCGTTTTCCCCCGAAGGCAATGTTAAATAATCTGGCAATGTAAAATATTAAGTTAATTAGCAAAGTACACTTCTTATGCATTAGTATTCCCAATAACAGTCACAAACAAATTTCTCAATCAATTCTAATTCATCTCACATATCAATATTTTGCAAATCATATAAAATGTTATTAAAAAACGTAAATAAAAAAAAAGATTCCTAAAAAACAATTATAAATTTTTAAATTTATTTTGCTTTTGAAATTTTGATTTAAGAATGTCAATAACTGAAGTTTAGTCATTTTGTAAAATTTGCCCGTGAAGGTTTGAGTTTCACTGCCTTCCTGCTGGAACCCAAAAATCTCAAACTGTTCTCTAGAATGTTGAAAAACAACCTCACTTGGACTTCGAAGTAGATCTCTCATTCCAAAAATGTGAACACATGTTTTTTCACTTATTTTCGTTCGTATATGCGATTTTTTTGTACGCACTCAGAATTAGATCGATCTGCAGACAAAGTCTTTGGGCACATCTTGAGGACGCTTCTGCACAATGACGCGAGTTCCAGTTCCGAATAAGCTGACACCAACAATAATAGGTCTTCCTGAGATTTTGTTCATCCCATAAGTTCAATTGGAATCACAGCATCTAAGTCAATAGCGGAGTTCATTTTGGTGAGGTTTCTGTGGACTGGTATGGTCTGCATGGACAAGATGACTTTCATGATTCCTGTAATGATTTTGTGTATTTAAAAAATTTTGCTATGAAATTCGGCAGTGGAAATACTGGAAATCAGAAGTTTTGAGTGCAAGTAGACATCAAGATTGATGAAAACGGACACTAAATGCATTTTCACTCGACGACAATGCTAAATATCTTGGCAGAAGTTAAATTTAACTATTTATAGCAAATTAGGCTTCTTGCACATATTGCCTTAATTATTTGGATAACATCCTTACACTACTAGAGGTACAGCTGTTTCCACCTATATACTAAGTAATTACCTAACTTCATTAAATTTTATTAAGCGACTTTGCACAGACAAAAATTAAGATTCTGTAAAAAATAATTTTAAATCTTTCAATTCATATTTTCTTGTGAATTTTCGACTTATAAATCTCAAAAAAATAAGTTTCATGTGTTATTTAAAAAAAAGTACCCATGAAGATTTGAATTTCACTGCCTTCCTGCTCGCATTCAAAATCCTCAAACTTTTCTCTCGTATGCTGAACCAAGTATTCAGCGACAGCAATCTCACTTGGGATTAGATCTCCTCGCCTCTCATTCATGTGCACACATACTTTTTCCACTCTTTTCCTTCTGAACATTTTGCAATGACCATCAGGAGAGATATCCATCGGCATCTCATGCCTTTTTACTCCACAAGCCAAGTTGAAATTTGTTTCCGCATTTTGAAGCGCTTTGCACGCCAAGTGCAATGAGACAATTGCTAAACTGCATGTGGATTCTGTTTCAGTGTGTGTCCCAGCCATTTCCAGAAGAAAGGAAATTCTAGATTCCACCTCTCCGATTAAGGTCCCCATGTGTTTCTGGTAAACTTCAATGTTCCCAGAATGAACGATAATGCCTTTGTGGTCAAGTAGCCAGGATTCCAAAACCTAAAGTTTGCATCTCTGTATTTCCGTATTAGATAAAGTTACCATTATTATGTGAATGCAAATTAGTTTGAACTTGCTTTCAAACAGAATTATATTGCAGTGAATTATTTGTTGGTGTTTTTAGCATTTGTTTTTCACCTTAGTATTTGAATGAATCGAATCCATTGTCTTTCTTCTCGGGTGAAGTCGGAGATATGATCAGCGGAAATCATGTTGATTCAAAGTATTGGGTTGACCATGCCAGATACAAAGTCAACTTTCTAAATGCGAGTAATAAGGTAGTAAAACTTGGATGTCGAGTTTTTATAGAAATTGAACTACCTGAAACCTGAGCTCTCAGTGCAGACAATGACGAACAATGACAACATTTGATGCGCCTTTCTTAACTCAAAAACAACGAGCTGGAATGGGAAACAATGCTGACAATCTTGTGTGTTCTTTAAAATTTTGCCATAAATTGTTTCGGAAGTGAAAATCAGAAGTTTGAAGAGCAAGTACATAGACACCACGGATGGAAATATACACTATTTTCACTGAAAGGAAATGCTAAATATTTTGGCAGCAATATCAAATTATACTTCTTGTGAAATAAATTATATAATTTTTCCCGCAATGCATTGACACAACTAGAAAATGGACATAGCAAAATTAACTTATTGGACACAATGTACCAAAACATATTAAACTTTTTAAGTGACGTTGCAATAACAAAATCAATATTCCTTAAAAAATAATTATAAATCATTAAATTCATTTTTCTTTTGAATTTTTGACTTGAGAATCTTAAGTGAGAATAAGTTTCATGTTTTTTTTAAATTACCCGTGATGGTTTGTGTTTCATTTCATTCCTGTTCGCATACAAAGACCTCGCCCTTTTTTCTGTTATGGTGAACCCAATATTCAGCGTCAACATCCTCACTTGGGATTTGATCTCCTCTCATTCTAGAAATGTGCGCACATGTTTTTTCATCTATTTTAAAGCATATAAAATATTTCATGGATGGGAAAACGAGATATCAATGGTGAAGTTGATGGACTACCCAGATGAAGGCAGAATCATAGTTTTGGGAACACTTGGAATGATTGAAAGGCTTGTATCCGTCGATTCGTTTATAATTTATGAAAACGATGTAGAGATATTGTTTAATTCATTAACTGGAATTTTGAAACAAATGAAAGCTGCCAGATTTCCAAATTTCCATCAACTTATGACAAGAAGCCTGTAGTTATTTTTGATATTTAGCCTGGTGTTTCTCCAAAATTGTAGGAACTCATGGATCCCCAACATCATGAGGTCTCTTGGTGGAGAGTAGAGAGTAGAGAGGAGGATGGATAAATCCTCGCACTTGAAGGTGGGACCTTTGGCTCAGTATTCATTGGTTCTTGGCTAAAGTACTGTTGGGATATTCTCAAATACGGAAAAATCTGAGCTCTAACGATCATACACGACTGGATTGGAACTGATGTCGCCAGAATTTCATTTCTTCATAGAATGACGGGTCCAAGTATTTCCTCAGAGTCCGGCTGCAGCTCGGAGTTGTTGCTGTTCATTTGGTATGTCTGGCACTACAAAATAGAGAAACAAATTTAGCCCTTGCTTGTAGAATAAACTTGTTTTTGCAACCCTTTGATAAGGAAGGGATGCCTATGGTAATTGCTGCTGATGGTCACTGCGAGGCATTCTCCGCAGATGCCCATGGATGCTGGTCATTAAAGGGGACCAACAACAAGTGGAAAAAATACTGAAACAACTTGCTGGTGAAGATAATTACAAAATATTTGATTTTACAGCGATCAATTCTCTTTATGCGATTTTACAGCTATGATTGCTGGGGAGTCCGATTTGATCCTTGATTTTGTGGAATTTAGTGCGATTAAGGACAATTTAATATAAAACATATTGTGTTGGAAGCAACCCATGCATTTCATTCAAGACATATATGATCCTATCCTGGAAAAATACCGAGCAGTTGTGGACACTATTCAAAAACTGCGTGTACATCTCAGGTATAGTCGGAGATATCGTCACAGGGAGTTACGTGTCTTGATTTTAAACATTGGGTTGACCATATCAGAGAGAAAGTCAAGATTCTGAATGCAAGCAAGAAGAAAGAAGAGCTTTGATGTAACAATTTTATGGAAATTGGACCACAACCTCTGCTCGTAGGGCTGGCAATGATGAACAACGATACAAAGTTGATGGACGAACAAAAAAACGAACCGGAATGGGAAACAGTGTTGACTAACCATAACCTTGTCCATTCTTAAAAGATAGCCATAAATCGTTTCAGCAGTGAAAATCGGAAGTTTGTAGTGAAAGAAGACACCATGGATGGAAAAGGACACAAAATGCATTTTAACTCGAAGGCAATGCTAATTATATCGGTAGAAGTTAATTTTAGCAAAATACATTTTATGAAATCAATTATGATCATCACTCAAAATCGCTAATGCTACACTGCTCTTTGTAACCACCCTATCTGAATTTAGGTGATGTACCAAAATATTTTGAAATTTATTAAGTGACGTTGTAATAACAAAATCAGCGTTTCTTTAAAAATAAATTATAAATCCTTAAATTCATTTTTCTTTTGAATTTTCGACTTGAGAATTTCAAGAAATAAATTTTTTGCGATATTTTTTAAAATTTGTACAGGAAGGCAGTGAGCCTTTATGTCGGCATTCAAAAATCTCAGATGTGGCCTGTCTCTGATGGAATCTGAGAACGTTTTAAGAACATGTACTCATCCACCCCCGCTCTAGCATGTTTTGCAGTGACCATTAGGAATGACCACCATCCGCATCCCATCCTTTTTAAATAGATGTAGAGTCTACATTGCAGAGCATGTTTACTCATCAAACCATTGACAAATTTGTTTCCCCATTTTGAAGCGTTTCCCAAACCAATTGCACAGCGACAATTATTTAACTGCATCCGGATTCTGTTTAAATGTCTCACCCAGTCATTCGCATTCCTAGAACGAAGGAGATTCTAGCTGCCTCAGCTCCCAATGAGGTCCCAATGGATTTATGGTAAACTTTCGTGTTCCCAGAACGAACGATAATGTCATTGAAGTCGTTTAGCCAAGGTCCCAACAACTGGCCCCTAAAGTTTGCAGTAGTGCATTTTATATTTCCGTGTTTGAAAAAGTTACCTTTAAAACACGACTGAAAATCATTTTCAATTTCTTTTCAAACAAAATTCTATTGCAAATTGCAATTAACAGTTTTTATTGCAATATTTTAAACTTTAGCATTTGAATAAATCGAATGCAATGCTTTTCTTTTTTATCAATCATTTTATTTACAAAAAACATAAAAAATGTACAGAAGATTTCGTAACTAACAATTAGCTTGAACATGATAATCTCGAGAAAATTTCTCTTAAAAAGCCGTAACAAAAAGAGTATAATAAATTGCAATTTTTCCGTTTTAAAAGTCAATTTTCAACCTGAAACAGGCATGTCTCAAACTGCCCCACTCACCCAACTTAATCCTTTCGAGATTCACCACCTCCTCATTTCTTAGCAAAGTCAAGTGAGTATCAATTTTTTTTATGAACAACAGTATATGTTTAGTTGTTAATGAAATCAAGTCAAAGGTTGTATCTATTATATCTTACATAAACCAATTAACTATTGGAATAATATGCTCACTTTAAATAAGTTGATTGGTAATCCAACTATTAAATCCAAATTTATAATTATTTAATGTATTATTACAATTTACAATCCAGTAATCCAATACAATCAAATTTCAAACGAAAATTTACTTTGAATAATAAACCAGTATTTTTTATAAAATTGCTTTACACTAATGTTTATAAGTACATGTATTTGTGAAGATTAACATAAGTAAAAGAATTAGAATGATTTAAAGCGGAGTGCATGGATGCCATTTGGGAAGAAACAAGTAAAAGAATATCAAAATTTTGACTAAACTTTATAGCTAATTGTTGCAACTATATTTTACTAATTGAATTATTTAAAGGTTACAGTGTTCAATGACAAAAAGCAGAAAACAAAAAATTTTATATATCAGGCATAAAGCATGGATATATGATCATTCACTCTTTAATTCCTACTCCAAGTAAACCTCACGATAATTAAAATTAGGATGATGAAGTTTAAAAATTTGCTCAAACCACTTTCCAAAATACTTTAATTCTTTCAATTCTTTGAGAAAAACATCGATGTTTTCTAAATCAACTTTTAGTTTCAGGCTTCCATATTTTTCTACTCCCTTTTCAATAGTTGCAGAAGTCATTTCAAAACTTTCAAGCTTACATAATAGTGTGCTATCAACCTTGGTTGCATCATTCAAATCGTTTTTGTACCCATCATCACGATGCACTAAAACTTTGCTTTTCACAAAAAAAGCCAACGTTGCGCAACCCCTTTCAATTTGATCGAGTTCACCAACTAATTCCTGTTTAGCCCATTGGACAAGCGCCCGACAGATGTAAAAAACCATGTCATTGTCATTAATATGACCTTTCACATTTAATTTTATACCATTAAGTATGTATCTAGGTATTTCGTTTTGATTAAACCTTGCTATAATTAAAATGTCACGTATATTCTCATACGCTTTTCTCTCTTTATTATACTTTTGAAAACCTTCAGTCTTTAAAGTTCCATCAATTTTGTTCCAGTAGTCAGAATTGCTCATATCAATAATTAAACGACGCATTTCTTCAAAGTCATTCATCAACTTGAATACCCTATCTTTGAAATGGTTCGTCCTTAAAATGGATTTCACATCCTGTGGTGACGAAAACTGGAAGTGGGTAAGCATTCTTTTAGCTTCGGCGGAACATTTTTTCCACTCATCAAGCATCGTGTTCCTTTCTCCATCTTCAGGCAAGCTTTGTCCTAGTGGCTGCTCCTCTCCATTTGTTGTGTACTCCTACAAAATAGCAAGATTTTATCATGGAGTGAATCATCTTCATCATCTTAGCAGCATTAATGTATGCTCATGATTACTATTGAGAGTGAAATGAAGACAAACGTTTTTATGTTGCAGATATTGTTGGAAATTGTAAATTTATGCTAAAGTGCTTATGTATTTCTATTAAATGTAATAAAATCTTATTATTAAATGAGCTAAGTGTTCTTGAAACTAATTTTATATCCATTTGTATTCATGCACAGCATGAACTAATTGACTCCAACTTACCGTGTAACTGTTTATATTCCGTATGAAACTGAAAGGCTCATCGTCAAGGTAATATAAGCTATTTTGGGAAATATCCATATAAAGTCTTTCTTGAAGCAGGTTTCTCAACACAACAGATGTATCATTTGGACCTTTAACTCTGCTTTCGAAACTGAAAACTATGTTTTTGTAGACTGTCTCAGGCAATTTGGAAAGCATCTCTTTAAAACGATACCGGAAGAGTACGGGAGACTCTTCCAATGTGGGTTTTAGAAGGACCACAATTCCATGTAGTTCTGTCCACTGAGAGAGCATTTTCATGGATTCTTGCCACGATTCAATGGTGCCATCAAGAATGTTGGTACAGTCAATTAGCCGAATGGTTCTGTACTCATCTAAATGAAAGCTATAAACTCTACTTCCAACAATGGTGCCATCTTCACTACTACAGTTGGAATCCCGTGCTTTGCATAGTCCCAAGGTTTCAGCCTTTTCAAGGGAATCGTGTTTTAAAAAATTAATAAATTTCATAATCCAATCTTTTCCACTAAGACCCATCTCTCCGAGAACACAGATGTTTTGCTCATTGAATGCCCGAAAATTACTAAGAACTTGAAAAAGATAATTCTTATCATATTGCACAAATTTTGATCCATGCCCCATATGAGGACATCGAAATTCCAGCAAATGGACTGAAATTTGTCCACAATTGCAATACACGTTATCATCAAATCCATATTCAAAGACACTTGAGCAATTTTGACATCTCCAGGAATAGGTGTCAGTTAATTTACAATTCTTCTGAGAGCAGGGGGCATTGAATGGAATTCGTTTTGTTGGCCAAGAAAGACATTTCACAAATTTGGTGTCAGTGATTGGTTTCGCAATTGGAGGTCGGAGTGTTTTCTTTTCTTCAAGTAAGTTCTCCAAAATTACTTTTCCTCTTTCGATGACTTGAACACAACTCCCTTCAGATTCTAGTAATGGGGTCTTCGGATGTCCAGATAAGTCAGAGTTTACAACGTAATATTTTGTATCTTCACTCTTCTTGCTTATCTCTTGGAAAAAAAGTTGTCTATGTGCATTCCATTTGGTAAGGTGATCTGACTCCGCCTTTTCAGTAAAACATAGAACTATAAATGTGGATTTAAAATCGCCCAATAGTACGTCATGTATGGATTTCTGGTTCCCAATGTAGTCAATTCCCATTTGATCAACTATGTGTGCAAATTTGATTCTGGAACGAATATCTTCCCATTCAATATCGTATAACTTTACATTGGCTATGTATTCACAAAATTCTTGCAATGATTTTTGATTCACTCCTGATCGCACCTTTTCCAAGCTTTCAGCTAACCTGGCTCGCAAAGATTTTTCAATTTCCTCTGACTTACATTTATAATCAACAATTTTGTCCCATTCCTGATTCCAGAGACAGTATTTAAAGGTTTGTGCGTCCGAATAAAAATTATCAAACTTTCGACGGTAATGAGCGATTTTGTCAAAAAAATTAACAACTGAAGTCAGCTCCTTTTCTTCAGAGGTTTTCAGGCAAAGCTCAGATCTAAAATAAAACAATTAGTTTAGAATAAGATGCAGGTATGGCATGCCGAAAAATTAGAAATATGAGCTAGAATGGTGTAAAATGCAAAATTCAAGTGCTCGTGTTGTCGTCTCGATGCGATTTAGCAGATAGGTATGTAAAAATTGTTCTTTTAAATGTATAAGTCATTACTGTTAAAGCCGTTACAATTTTGAAAAAGAATGTGAGAGATCATCAGTGATGAAAATACGTTCGAATGATACAATAAATGGTATATGTTGATCAAATAAAAATTGGTCGTTATAACTGTTTCTTAAGGTTACTGTTGACCATTTAGCCTGAAATTCCTTTTATGTATTTTCTTACAAGTCTTATATTTACTTGTTAGACCTAAGGGACATGTGTACCAAATTTAGTCCCAATTCATAGCTCAGTTTTATAAAGATCCTGTACAAATACGTAAAGAAACAGTTGGACAAAATATCCAAAACAGTAACTTAATCTAAGATGCATTAAATGCATTATTGACAGTTTATCTAAAAACCTGGATTCAAATCTCCTTACTTGTCAATATCAGCCATCTATGGTGAATTACATCGAAACGAGCTAAGGTGATTGATGTCGTTTAGCCTGTTTTTTTTAATTACCGTAAATTTCCAATTAGTCACCGGGCGTCCAAGAGCATGTGTCGACTTTTTGGTGCTTACAATCTTGCTAGAAGCTCAAGCGTCTGGTTGGACAGGGCTGGAATATGGGATGGGCGTCTAAAGTATTTCTTCATTTTTGAAGCTTTTATTCTGCATTTGTTTAACTTAAAAAATACATTTTTATCCTACGTTTATGTGCGCAAGTGAATTATAAATGATAAAAATCTGCATAAGAGAAGGA
>JAQIXX010007075.1:0-11343 GCA_034700605.1 Willowsia nigromaculata | reverse complement strand
GATTCTGGCTAGCCAAATAAGAAAACTTGATTCTGGCTAGCCAAATAAGAAAACTTGATTCTGGCTAGCCAAATAAGGAATCTCGATTCTGGCTAGCCAAATAAGAAAACTTGATTCTGGCTAGCCAAATAAGGAATCTCGATTCTGGCTAGCCAAATAAGAAAACTTGATTCTGGCTAGCCAAATAAGGAATCTCGATTCTTGCTAGCCAAATAAGGAATCTCGATTCTGACTAGCCAAATAAGAAAACTTGATTCTGGCTAGCCAAATAAGGAATCTCGATTCTGGCAACCCAACAAATAAACATTGATTCAGGCTAGTTAAAAAGTAATTATTGATTCCGGCTAGACAAAATGTATATATATCGATTCCAGCCTGCTTAAAATAAAATCTTGATTATGCCCAGCAAAATATAAAAAAATTGGTTTTGTCTAGCCAAATGTGGAGGAGGTAAAAGTGAGTGAAAGGGGCTACTTGAGAGATTACCCCCGGGAGCCGAATCGCTCATTTGCGCATCTCGAGAGAGGTGTCATTCGACTCCCTAGGTCAATGGCTTTCCATTATTATACGAGCTGGCGCTATATGGGTACCCCCACATATACTCAAGAATTTTTGTTTCGAATGTGTAGAAGCACAAAAAATTGTTTCATTCGATAAAACTGATGACCTATTTCCGGGTTACGACCTTCCTCGGGACTTGGACACTCTGGGTTTGCCTCTGTATTGAAGTAATGCGGATTTCTTGATAGAGTGTTAGGACTAACGCATTGTGCAAGTTTTTTAATTAACTTTCGAATCACCTCGCGCTTATTAATTAAAACTTCTATTTAAAAGCCCAACAAGCCAATTCCATACACGCATCCTACTTTTTTCATACAACTTATACATATCTTTCAAAGGTACCTCTTGACCTTCTCCTCATTTGCCAACAAGACCACTCGACAAAGTTCGCGAATAAGCTTCCGTCAGTCAGTATAATTGTCAGTTTGTAATTTGTAATTCGAATACATTTAGTATTTGGAAGTAATTTGTATTTCAATTACTTTTGAATTTGGAAGTATTTTGTAATTTTGTAATTGAAATACAATTGATTTTTCGAAGTAATTGATAACTTGTATTTAAAGTACCAAACGAAAGCAATTAAAACTGACTGCATAAATCGTGTAGCAAGTCTCAGATCCTCTTTTTTCTGTTTACAGTCACTCCTTTAACCTCAACAACACAACCATTAATCATTATCTCGCATCTCGTAAAGTAATGTAAATCTCATATTTGGGGTGAGTAAACGGAGCCATTTGCGTCATCTTGCCTTGCAGAATCTATATTCCCTCGATGTAATGCACATACCTAAGACAAAATGCAGAATTTTAATTAACATATTTTCAGTGAGTGTAGGAAATTTGAAAAAATTTCATCTTTCTTCCTGGCTTTTTGTAAATGTTGCGTGGGATGAATTTCGCACTGATTGTTTGTCAATAGTCCCGCACTTTGAGAATATTTTTGAATAACACCAATGGCATTGCAATACGGGAAGAATTCAATCAAACCAAACAAATGAAACCTACACAAACTAACGATTTAAACAGTATTTCTAAAATAAAGCACAGAATTATTACAATATTACTTCATTTTAGCTTGGTATGTATTAATCAGGCATAAAATTCTCTTGTTTGTTTCTTGTATTATTTAAAGTAAATCACGTTTCCCAATTTAAACATATTCATGCCAATATGATAGGAGGTTCTATAAATGAAGTACTCTAAAACTAGCGAATGGAAGTAGGTTGTACTTTCGTTCATCAGATTCTCTCAGAACCCCTGTGCACTTCATTTATTTCAAACGCTTCATCATCTGCTCCCTCGAGGAACCGCCAATGATCCCATGGTAAATAATTAATATTCCAAGACATATATTTAGGATTAGCATATGACAGCTTTTGAGCAAATCAGGACACAAAGTTTGTTTGGGATCTTGTTTCGACTCAATGATATTCCAAGTAATCATATGATATTATGTGCATATATTCCGGAATAAGGTACCTTCAAACTGTGTTCATAAAAATCAGCTAACAAGGTGTGATCACGAAGTGTAATTTGAGTTGGGAGTTCTCTTTAGTCAATTGTTACTAAATCAGACAAGCTGATTTCAAATCTAAGATCAGTTTTTTGTAAGACTCTTTCTAACTGCCACAAGGTGAATTTGAAACTGAGGTAAAGGCGCGCGTATGCAGTAGAATGGCACAAGAGTTCAACAAAAACAACAAGCAAACACTTAGGTCACAAGCAAAAAAATGGTAGTTTGTGAGGAAAACTTAAAACTTAAGTCATTGCCAGATTAATTGGAAGATTTTTATCAGCGCAGCAGAGAGTAAATAAACACACTATCCAGCAAAGATTTGAGTCATGCGCAAACGGGTAAAGGAGTAATTTTTGTGCGTAGAGTGGCAGTATAATATTCAATTCTACTGCATCCGCGCACCACCAGTTCAGTTTCAATTGCACTTTCTGGCAGTTAGAGTGGATCTTACAAAAACTGATTTTATATTTCGACCCAGCCTGTCCGAATTAGTAACACTTGACTAAGGAGAACTCCACACTCAAATAACACTTGGGGATCATACCTTGTAAGTACCTTGTCATTAATATATTGTTTCTATTACGTACTACTTGGTAGACATTGAATACATTTATTTTGACAACACAAACTGTGAACGAAAGCGTACCAGATGTCCTTGTCCACCAATGTGTTAAAACATTTACGCATACAAGCTGCAATCATTCCAGTCCACAATAAAAGTCAGGGTATGAGAGACAAAAGGAAATATTGACATACGTGTACTACAAAGTACCTAAAAATAAAAACCCAAGTTCATAAACCTAAATATCCGTATGTAAATAAGTCCATTCACAAAGCTTAAGAATACAGCAGTATATAAAGCATTCTAGATGCCGACAGCAAGCCCATCATTTATTCATGGTTCCTTTACAAACAATGATTCATGCCTACATTTACTATTCCCTCAATGTGCATTTTTTCTCAATTTTTATCAGGGCTTCTTGTATTTTCTGAAGTCATATGCAGTTAGGTGGTTGAAGATGCAACAACTTTTTCTAGCAAGCGTGAATTTTTCACAAAATCAAGTGCACTGTCTCTCCAAAATTTAATTGAAAACAAGTTTTTAATTAGCTTGAACTAAAAATTGATACTAAATTGTTAGGAGCAGATATTCCCAGAATTAAATTTAAATATCACTGCAGTCTTCTATTGTCTCAATACTAAACTGAAGGCTTTCTTTAGATTCTCAATTATTAAGTGTAAATTTCTTGCGAAATTTGCACTTTTGTGTAACTATTTTGCTTTGATTCTGTCGTCTTGAAAGGAAAAATTTATACTTGATTGAGTTTCTATTTTCGTCGGTGTTAAAGGGTAGGTGTGGCTTGAATATTCATTAAGTGATTTTTCAGTTATTTTTAATCAGCTTAAAGTAAGCATAAAATTTTTAACCCGGAGAAAATTCCAGCTTATACTTTCAACTAGAATCAATCTCCCTTAAAATAGGGATAAAAATCAAGCCAGAAAGTATCTCAAGTTGGTGTGAAGCGCATAGATTTCAAGTTAACTTGTCCTCAAAATACGTATAAACGTTAGCCCTGAAGATTATTTCTGACTGCATGGAAGCATCTTTATCCTTGTCTCTAAGTTACTAAAGTATAAATCTCGTTTCCGAGCAGTCAGAAATATTTACAATATTTCACTAAATAAGTCAAACTCTTTAAATAACATATGTTTTCTCACACTGGAGAATGTGTCAAATTGTACGTGAAGCCAACAGATCACAATCTTTAGCTTAAATCACACCAGAGTTTTCATACGGGCGGGATTATTTTTTTTGAATTTTTGAAAAGAAGCAAAAACTAAGATGGCTTCATTTAGTTTGTGATTTATTTTATGTTTTGTAGAAAGACTCAATTTAAGGTATTCGTAGTCGTAATCGCTGACATACTTTAATTTCATAATTTGTGTTTGCGAGCTTCACTGAGCAGCTTAAACTGCATACAAACTTTCACACTGGTGAGATTTCAGTTGAGTAAAGATTACTTGTTTTAATTTTTGTAGGCTGCTTAACTATAAATCGTCGTCCATTAACCATGAACAAGGTGGGTATTAAAACTTTCAGTCAAAAAAAAATCAAAGCATACCACTAATCTTTAGGCTTAAAAAACAATATATTATAAACTTAGGAGTTTTTGGAAGCGTTCTTGCCGGATGAGGCAATTCCTGATACAATCACTGCATATACTTCATTGACAACTTTACAAAAAATTGTCACCGATGAGGCAAAACTATTAGGTTCAAAGGTAAATATTTTAAAGCTTGAGATTTTAAGAAAGGATATAGCATAAATGATCAATCTCACATCCCGTGTTTTTATTTAATGGCTTTAGGCGCCATTAGGAGATGTTTTTGCTAATGCGAAAAAGAAATTTGAACAAAAATTTGGTAAAGGTTACTTCGTGGCCACAAGACGGTGCATGTTGTGGAATGCCGGAACGGTTCCACAGTATGTTCCTTACAACCAATGGAGAGATCAAACTTTGAATTTTGATGTTCCGTTACTTCTCTTTGGTAATATTGGCTACGGTGAAGACCGACGCTACACACACTTCGCCAGATCCATATTTCTTGGAAACGTAGAAGAGAAGCTGAAGGTAAATTATATGCTTCGGTTTCGTCAGATTTGAAATTATAAAATCGTGTTAGAGGTTATTTGTAGGTCATTTCAATTTTTGTCTTAGGAACAATATGCAGAATTAGTGAAAGACCACAACGAAACTTTAATGGAAAATGTGATTCCTGGGAAAACTCTATATAAAATATACACAGGTTTCAAAGGTGACGTGAAAAAAAGTTATGAAAGTAGGCAAAGGATAGTTCCAATTATTCATCGAGTTTTGTCTGGGATTGGTGCGAAACCGAATGTTGGAGTTTGGGGAATACGGGATGGTGGGCGTCGCACTGTTGTAATGCAGCCCAGACTTACACTGGCTACTAATCTTGTGTATGAGTACACTGATCCCACATCCCGAAATACTTATTTTCTCGCCCACGGTGACACAGTAGTCACCTACTCCAACGCACCAGCCCAACCACTTTCTGCATTTATTGCTGAAAACTCTGTTCTTGATGAGAGCACATATGAAGATTTGGAAAGCACATTAGTCATTGAGCCGGAAGATGATGAAGACTTTGAAGAATTGCCACATGTCGTTGAGGAGCCTGAAGAAGGTACATTTTAACATCTAAAATAATAATTGCCTATGACGTCATCCAATAGTTTGTTCTGAAAACGAGTAATTCTCATTCGTTTTCCTCGTTTTGTCTGATATTTTCAGAAGACAGTACTCCACTAGATAAAGCTAATGTTCAGGTGGACACAAAGTCTGGAGACCAGTTAGCTGGAGAAAGAGCCGTCCCATCTAAAACTGATCGTGTCACACGGGCGACAGCAATCTCAGACATGTGCTACGGGTCCAACCGGCCAAACAAAAGCTTGGAATCTCGAGTAAGGAAATACAAGTTAATCGTGTCATTTTGGTTCTTTCATTTTTCTCATCAGTTTTACACTTAGAGATGATTTCGTTTGCTTAAAAATGATAGGTAGTGGCAGCGGCAAAGAAGGCAGCAGATCTCGAGCAGTCAAAGCAAAAAGAACAAGGCAATCAGCGATACGGCATTTGGCAATAATGATTTTGTGTAAAAGTTTGTATGTGCTTCAAACATTTTTTATGTATCGTGCTATGAAATATTAAACCATTCTAATCATCTGTGAAGAGGTAGAAGTATGAGGTTTGTCGTAAAGAAAAGATTTGTCTAGTGAATATATTTAACTTAATTTTTAGTTGATTTATCCCTTTATTATAGTTTAAACTATTAGTTCAAGCTCAGAATAAATCTTATTGAGTTTAGAAGTATTTACTTTGTTTATTAAACTCTGAGTTTAGAACTAACGTTAATGCAACCAACAAAATAGAAAGTTGAAACCCAAAGTGTGCTAAAACAATAATTTAACTCGCAAGTGCATTAACTCGTCACAAGTGAGTTCAAATTGGTAAGAAACCATGCTACAAATCTGTAAAATAATATGCAGCACACCTTAAGCTACATCAACTTGTTTACACCAAGAAAAGGAATTTTAAGGGTGACTTTTGGGAGAAAAGATTCGCTGAAAGCTCATTTGGCAAGGCACTTGAAGGTGCGTACTGGTGAGACACCTTAATCATGCAAAAGTGGTCACTTATCTTTTCCAAGTAAACGCAACTTGACACGACACCAACAAACACATTCTGAAAAGAAGCGTAATCAATGCGACATCTGTCAAAAACTATTGATAACTGCAAGGTACCTAAGGTCACATTAACAAACACATCCGGATCGATATAAATGTTAAGTGTGTTGTCGTCGCTTCGGGGACAAAAATGCTTGTATGGACAATAGAGAAGACATGGTTTTTCCAGCTCAACTTTGTTGACAAGACATTTTATAGAAAGGCGCAGTGAGACCAACATATTCGCTCGCATTTTCGTGAGAAGCCAACGATACGCTTGATTTGTAAGAAACACTATTTTTAGCAAAATTTCCTGTGTAACTGTAGTATGTTACTTATTTTATCTGACATAGGTTCATTATGCTGATTTGCATCTTATCGTTGGTTTTATTAGAATATATATTTCTAACATTTGATTCTTTAATTAAAACAAACTGAGTCCATATTTTGTTGTGAGATGATGCCAGAAGAAATTATGGAAACACATCAGAAAAAATACTGAAGAAGTATTAAAGAAGCATTGTTTACTCTCTTCACATTTATGGATTATAAACGTGATCCTGACAAAATTTCAATTTTTGTTCTGTTCTCATGAAAGTTTACATATAAGGTTTACATGAAAGTTAAGCTGTGAAATTTTGTTGGTTTCAAACAAATTATTTATCTGTTTGTATTTGCGATTGGAGTGATCATAAAATTTTCAGTGTCAAATAAGTGCATTATATGTGCACAAAAAACTCATACTGGTGACAAACCTTCAGCTTAAGTTCTTTGCTAGGAATCATTCAGCACATCCGGAGGCCTGAAACTACAGCAATTCGTGCATACTTGGAAAAATAATCTTAAGTGTTAAGTCTTTGAGAAAAGTTTTCCTCGGCAATATTAATTGATCAGACGCTTAACTGAGCAGAATGGCATCAATCATACGCGATAATGTCAGTTATCTTTGCAATTGAAACAACATTTGAAACTCCACTAGGAAATAAATTCTAAAGACAAAAGATATCAATGTTACATCTGCAGAAAACTATTTAAACAACACATTGCCTATATTCCCATAAACCAAACCAACGCAGCCAAAACAAACAGATTTACTACGACATCAGATAACAAACACCGGCGAAAAGCCTTTCCAGTGTGTGCGAAAAGTAGTTCGCTATCAAATCGCATCGAGACCGACTTCGTTCCAACTTGGGTGAAAAAGCTGAGAAATTTTGGATTTGGAAGAAAAACGTTTCTGATAAAAGTATTCTGCGCTGACATGTGCGGAAGTATTTTTGAAGGTTATTTAAATTAGTTAGGATACCCACAAATAGTTTACCCGTTGATCTCATTATTTGCTTTTGGGAACTTATTATTTAATCTACCACATATTCAAGAAAGATGTAAATTAACAAATATCTAATTAAGCACATATCAAGTCTCTGCATTGTTAGCACTACCTTTTAAATTTCGTATCTGGTTGAAATGTGTTGGTATCAAATCATTCAAGTTTACTTTACCTCCAGAGGCTCATAGTGGTGGGCTGGATGCAAAATGTCCACGTGGGCGACCCAAGAAAAATGTCAAGGCTTTGGAGCATAACGAGGTATTTGTAAAAATGATTTACTAAATTTCTATAAAAACGACTTTCACCCTAAAACAGAGAAATCGTCATTGTTTTTTTTAGAAAGCCTGGACTCCATAAAATAAGGTGACGACTGAAAGTTTTTAAGGTGAAGAGAACATTTTTGCCGTTAGAATATGTACCAACCTGGATTTTTTCGCTTTCATCCAGGACACCAGCGACATTTTACTTCCGGTTTACCTAAAAAAGTTTGAATTCTTTAAAAGATGGATACCTTCAAATGGTGGAAATTTCCCATTCCTACCATAATAAAAGTGTGACATGACGTAAATGTGACATTCTTGACATTTACAGTCAATAAATTATCAGTACAACTTTTGCTAAGATGTAATCGACAGTTTGAAAAACTTTTTGCGTGTGTCTGAAGCAAATAAGTAAGACTTCCGAACAGCCGAACCACGATTGACTTCTAACAACAACAGGGAGTTTTACGGATTACTTTATCCGTGGAAATGCCAAATTGAAGAGCATGCTAGTATTTTTGTAGTATTTAACTATGCAAAATGAAATTTATAAGTCTCAAATATACCCTTGAAATACTTTAAATTGTACCGGTAATTGATTGAAGTATTGAAAATCATCAAAAAAAGGTAATATTGGTGAGCCAATAAAGTTAAGAAAACTTAGACTGCGGGCCCCTGTAACCCCATTCAAGTGAGTGGTATTACAAGGAAAAGTAAGAATTTAAGCTAAAAAATCATTGATATCACAATAGTGTGAGTAGTTGGTAAAGAAGACTATGACATGAAACATATTGTAAATCTCAAACTTGGGATATGTAGACAAAGCTAGATATTTTGAATCATCTTGCCATGCAGCATCTTGCTTTTCCTCTATATAATATACATACTTACGAAAAAACAGAATTTTGCAAGGAATGAATCCCGCACTTAATCAACAATCCTGAAACTGCATTCATCTCACAAGTACTTCTTAGTTTATGCATGTCATAACATTAGACGTATTTTGATACTAAAAAACTCATTTTCCATAATAAAGCTACCCACCTGCATAATTTTACTTAATTATAGTCCACATTGTCAAATGAGAAAAATTTAGTGGTCAAATTTGGAATTTTAAGGGGGCGAATAAAGATATGTCTTTACGTAACACAATTGTGGAATTTATTTAGCGACAAGAGAAATATGGGCAGATCTACAAGAAATTTGATTGTAATAGAAGATTAGGTTTTGTAGTAAAGTTACGTACGTAGTAAGCTAATTGTTGAATGAGTTAAGGATTGAATGGTAATTGCCTCACACTTTGAGGGTATTCATGAATAACACCCGTGGCATTGAAACTAGGAGGGCAATGAGTCAAACCAAACCAATGAAACCTGCACTAGCTAACGATTTAAACAGAATTTCTAAGGTAAAATTCATAATTATGAAATTACTACTTAAGCTCATCCGGCTTAAAATTCTTTTGTTTGCTTCCAGTATGATTTGAAGTAAATTATATTCATGCCAATATGATAGGCATTTCTATGAACTAGAGTACTTTAGTATTAATGAATGGAAGTAGCTTGTACTTTTGTATTCTAGTTTATTTTCTCAGAACGTCTGTGCACATTTATTCATTTCAAAGTCTTCATCATCTATTCACCTGAAAAACCACCTATTCATTGGCAGTTTTTCATAATCGGTATTTTCATAATGTAACTTTTCATAATGGCCCATTCATAATCGGTTGTCCTAGACATACATTCAAGATTACCCTAAGCCAGCTTTTTGAGTAAATCCGGACACACGAATTGTTTGGTATCTTTATTGTTTCAACTCAATAATATTCCAGGTTGGTATATGATTTGTATATTGTAGAATGGGGTACCTCCAAAACTCAGAAAATGAGTTCATAAAAAATGTACGAAGAACCTTATCATTAATTCATTCTTGTCTAAAACGGACTTTGTATTCAATAAATGTACTTATTTTGGCAGCACAAACTGAGAACAAAGTCGTGCCAGAAGGTTATGTTTACTATTGAGTAAAAAAATTATGCTTGCATGCTGCAGTCATTCCAAGCAATTATAAAAGCCAGAGTATGGGAGACAAAATGAAATGTCGATATTTTTTAACTCCAAAGTACCTAAAAAATTGAAAAAAACGAGTCCATAAATCTAAATATCTATTTAAATGAGTCTCTCTATTCATAAAATTAAATAATAGTGCAGCAACAAAAGCGTTCTAGGAACCGACAGTAAGCCCATCATTCATTCATAATTCCTTTACACATTAGAGTTACAAACAATGATTCATGCATACATTCACTATCCACTCTATACATATTTCTCTTGACTTTGATCCTTTCTTCTTGGATTCTCTGAAGTCATTTGCAGTTAGGTGGTTGAAGAGTTAACAGCAAGCTTTTTCCAGCAAGAGAGAATTTTCAGCTAAATCAAGTCTATTTTTTTCAAAATTAGATTTACAAACAATTTTCAGTTAGGTTGAACCAAAAATTTATACTGAATTGTCAGGAGTAGATATTGTCAGAAGAAAAATTGTTCAAACAACATTCTATTTTGCAATTACTAAACTAGAAGGCTATATTTTGATTTTAAATTTTAAAAGGACGGATTTCCTGCGAAATTTGTACCTAATATTCATACTGTTTTGAATCTGTCATTTTGCAAAGAACAATTTATACTTCGTTGAGTTTTACTTTGGCCGGTGTTCAACAACAGGTGTCTTATGAAATAATCATCAAGTTAATTTTCAGTTAACTTTCGTCAGCTTAAAGTACGCATACAATTTTTAAACTGGAGAAAATTCCAAAATAAATTTGCTGAGCATTTTACTTTCAGTTAGACTTAATCTTTCTTAAAATAGGAATAAAAATTCACACAAGAAAGTGTCTCAAGTAGGAGTGAAGCGCTTAGCTTCCAAGTTGACTTGTCCTCAAAATACACATAAACATTAGTGATGGAGATTGCTTCTGATTGTTTGGAAGCATCTTAGTTTAAATCTGGTTTTTACTCATTTAAAGTAAATTTCGTTTTGGGGTAGTCAGGAGATTTTAGAATATTTTGGTTAATGAGTCAAATTTTTATCAAGCATATGCTTTTTCAAACTGGCGAACATAAAAAAATTGTAGGAGAAGCCCCCAGATCACATTTTTTGTTTAAATTACACATAAGTATTCACACGGGCGGAAAATTTTTTTCTCCAATATTAAGAAAAGACATAAAATAATTATAATAGGCTCCTTTATTCAATTGAGTAATCGTTTTATGTATTCCAGATAAACTTAATTTTAGACATTCCTAGCCCAAATCTTTGACATTATTAAATTTCGCGAAGCCGGCCCTTTCAGCAGAGACATTTTCAGCGGCGGGTACATTTTGAGCGGAGGACGCTTTCAGCGGATGCATTTTGAGCGGGTGCATTTTCAG